>NJDD01000797.1:347-11948 GCA_002245505.1 Calephelis nemesis
GTATAGTAGCCTGATTTTTTCTGAGCTTGAAAGTATATTGGAGAATTTTGGATTACAGTGCGATGGGTTCATTGCGTACTAGTAAGTGCATGTTTTAATTTTTGACGATTTCGACGGGACATCCGAGTGCCATATTAATTCGACAAATAAGTAGAAGATCGAAGAGTCTGACATGACTTCCTGACGACTTATGACTGATGACTAATTATAATTAATTGAAATTGATATAAAATTCGATGCAAATTTCTACTTGATTAATGGCTAAATACTAACGTCAAGGCCAAAACCTAAAGAAAGAAAAAGAAAAGTAGAGTTTTGGCGCCATCGTGAATGAAGATGGTCGTATTTTGTCATAATTATTGAATTTCGTGTTTATATTGAGTGAAATTAGTTAATTTAGGTGGGAATTAGTTTAGTTTTGTTCAGTGAACGTGCACAAATGAAATAATCATGAAAAAATTAGTGTATCGTGAATTTCCTCGCTGCCGCCAAATCTCCCAAAGTGTGCTTGTGTAAAGTCACCACCGCGTTACTCAAGAGCCTGACGTGACTTTTTAAATAGTGACTAATGACTGTGTAAGAATAATTAACGGAAGACATGTGACTAATGACGAAATAATTAACACGGAAGACGTGGCAGCATGGCCTAAAGGTCTTAGCCGGCCCCAGAAAGGGGCAAAATAACTTAAAAAAAAAAGAAAAGTAGAAGATCTGACAAGTGGTTTTTGATTGTTGTCATTGTTTAATTTTATCCCAATAGGGAAAAGCAAAGGATCCGAGTCCATACAGCTTTGTCCTAATATAATTATTTTTCATAACCGGAGCCAGCAGTTCATTAACTGGAGTGGACAATTTTTTTGCACCTCGATTATGTAATGAAATTGGAGTGGAGTTTTTGCAGATTTTTAAATTATTGTGATATCATTTTGAGTTTATAAATAAGTAAATTTCCGAAATGACACTCATTTCCAGCAAGTCTGATTCTGATGAAGAAAACACAAAAAAAAAACGAATAAAATTCTCAATTATTGTTTACAGAAAACTTAACATTGAAATCAAGTTTCACACCGTTTAAATTACTTATAATTGAGAAGATATTTAATGTAATAAAACTTATAATGATATTTATCTTTAATACAGTAACATCGTTGAGGCCAGTTGTTAATAGAAACACACATTCTATCCATTCAAACTGGAGAATTATTTCCTGCAAATTTCATAGATATTGGTACTTCAAATTATCATAGTGATCCCACACACAAATCGTAATTCTCCGGGAATACGGCTTTAGGCAGTGAATTCCAACCCTTTGCAATTCAAAAGATAAAAGCAAACCTTTTGATTCTCGAACATGGAATATCGACCTAGTAGGAACCATATGAGAGTTTGCTTTGTGTTGCGATTGCTGAATGGCGTAGGTGGAAGAAGCAGGTGGTTATTATCTAAATTATTCCAAAAATCATAATTCAAAATCTAGTGGGTGAAGTGCGCTTTGTCGTTCCAATCACGATTGAGCAGATTGAGATTAGTTCTGGTCAAAAGGCCAGTAGCGTTACTATTGAATTTCTTTGTCCTGCAGACGGGAAATTGGAATCGGATTTGTGTCATTTTGTACTTTTGATCACAATACTAGTGGTCTTAGATCCGAACCTAGGTGGATTTCACCAAGCTGATAACAAAAAGAAAGATCTATATTATTATAAATTTGCAATTATAATAAATGGTGCAACATTGAGATAGTAAGAAAAAAATATCCCGACTTAAAGTTTAAGACATATTGAATGTGCAGAAGTGGGGTTGCCAATTATTTATCTGGGTTGCTAGGTCTAAAGAGATATAGCAATGCCACTTTTAACAAATCACTTTTAATTATAACTCAAGCAGCATCTTAACGCCCATGTTCCCGATGGGCCGGACCCAGGATTCGAACCTGGGACCTCATGCAGTCAAGTACCGTTAGACCACAGAGGCGATCTCAACTCAAGTATCTGCAAGTTTATCAACTAAAACATTTATTTTTTTGTTTTAGGAGGTATAAAACAATTTCAAAAAGTGCGGTGTCTATCTCGGTTTACCTTACGTCATAAAACTTTTAGTACCATACGGATATAACAAATTTAAAGGTGAAACCTAAAAATAGTACCAACAATTCTGTGGGCGGTCTTTATTAAAACTTTTCATATTAACGATTTCTAAGAGAAGTGTAATTAGGGACATTACCGACATCTGGGAACGACAGTCATTAGGCTTTTTGTAAAAGCCACGAATACATGTCGTGCGAAAAGCGATTCAACCCTTCATATAAATAAATAAAAGTAAATTAGTTTCATCAACAAATGTCGCGTATCAACACGTGATGCCAAAACTTTGGACCGCTTTTTACAAAATTGCGCCGACAGAGGAGCATAAATTCGGCACACTTATAGTCGTAGTTTATGTATAGGAGAAGTGCAGAACGCTAATATTTTTTAATAATAATGCTTTTAAAGTACATTAAACTAATAACAAAGACAATATATTTAATAATATATTTACTAATCTCTGTTGATAAATAAAATATACGCCACACTACCATGCATTTGACACACACAAATATGTTGTTGATAACGATAAAAGATCACAGATGGCGCACCATACAGTTTGGAAACAAAGTAGTTGGTCTTGAGAAATGAAGATGGCGATCTTAACAGCAATCTAATAAAATTATGGTCGAATTACGACCAATGGGCGACCACTTATTTAACTAAACGCAGGAACATGCAAGTAGTCCTTAAGAAAGAGATATATGTGTTNNGTGTACAATTATTACAAAAATTATCACATTCGAGAGATTTTTTTTAATATAATAGGTATAAAAATTAAAAACTCACAAATAGAAAATATTTTCTTTATAATAAAGGAAGGGCAAACTGATTTCTTTATAGTTAGAAATTTACGCCTAGAGACACCAAAGGTGATAATGGAGCGTGGCCAAGCACTGACGTTATGGAGCAATAATAGGTAAGGCAGTGGTACCAATCTGGGCGAGTCACTAGATTATAATATTGATTTCAACTTACTCACAAGAACCTGAAATCTGACATAATTATCTCACAATTAGCAATAACTCAGCTTTATGTTGACCGAACCTTGGGTTTTTAAAGACGTATCCTTACCATCAGAAAATCAGTAGTCTCATTTTTCTTCAAATTTTACATAATAATTTAGAAAAGTAAAACTTTTCAATAAAAAAGTCGTCTAGGTACACAAAGATTAAATATTTTACTCGATTTTCTCATCAAATAGTATTCCATCATCAGATCCAGAGTTAATGGCCTTGGGACCACGTCGGAAGTGTCTTTTAAATAAAAAAAGGATTTTTAAAATCGGTTCACAAATCGATTGACATCCCCGTGTTGATCCCGGGCTGCTTTGCAGAATGGACCATCTGCCTTCCTGCCAAGCAGCTAGTAAAAGGCGAGCATGGCTTACCATACAGTTTACCTTTACAAACACCGTGATATCTGACCAGGTAATTGACTTTCACAGCGGTTCTTCCTGGTATAAGGTAGCCGGTAAACATAGTTTTGCTCGAGGCTTAACATCCCGGCCTCAGATTGCAGCGGACTCTTACCATTCATATTTTTTAACTTTACAAATCAAAAGTATTGTTTAGGAAGTAGTTTAAGTTTTAGCTCTGATGACGCTGTATAAGCGAAACCGGTAGGCTATTTACATAATAATAATTTATAAGTGATACGTAAAACAGTACAAGTGTTTCTTCATTTAAAAATATGAATATTTCAATGTTTTAACAAGCGCCAACCATGGAAAATATCAAATGTGGACTATTACTACTTGCAGCGGATTATTAAACTCAATAAATTCAATATCATAAAAAAAACAAAAAAAAATAATCGAGTCAACAGAGTCTAACATATAAACTCTTCTTTCCGAAGTCTTCTAAAAGTTCCATAAACTATATGGTGTAAAGTACCCATGGGTCCAGAAAACGGACAACAATTAGTTGATCGATTAGCAAAACGCTTCGCCTAATTCCGTGGCCAAGCTCCTAACTGTAAACGGTTCTTTATTGGGGCGGCCCGGATTTTCAGGGTCTAAAAATAGATTAGAATCTAAAAATAGATAGAACTTAGTTATAAGTTTGTTTCTGTTGTTTATTAAGGTAAAACTAAGCAAGTTTGTATTATTATTTATAAACTGTATTATTTCAATTTTCATCTTTGTTCTGGGTTATTGAAATACAAAGTTGTTCCTCGGTATTTATTTATTGTTTTATTACCAAAACTAGCTGCGCCCCGCGGTTTCACCCGCGTAAGTCCCAATCCCGCGGGAACTCCGGGATAAAAAGTAGCCTATATGTTATTCTGGGTCTTCAGCTACCTACATACCAAATTTCATCGTAATCGGCTTTGTAGTTTTTGCGTGAAAGAATAACAAACATCCATACATCCATACATACAAACTTTCGCATTTATAATATTAATAGGATAAACTGTATTATTTCAATTTTCATCTTTGTTCAGGGTAATTTCAATACAAAGTTTTTCCTCGGTATTTATATATTGTTTTATTACCAATAGGACGCTTCCTTCACACATAAGGGCTTTTTTGATACAATTTATTTACAAACACTTGTACTTTCCACAATATATTTTTATTTTTTATATTTATCAAGCCAACTAGTTTCGCTGTACAAGCATCATCAGGGCTATATCAGATCTGAAAAAATATATTGTGGAAAGTCCAAATGTTTATAAATAAATTGTATCAAGAATGGAATTCCACCGAGCACCGACGATAAGACGTATAGAAACTACCATAAGGGCTTTCTTACTAGTGAGTGTTAAGAAGCAAGTGATCGTAAACACATGAAAAACTCACAGCACGTTCACTTGCATACACTTTTTGTATACATCTTATGTGAAGTGATATTGAATGGTAAAAAATCGGTTGTTCTTTTATACTCCATAAAATTTCGATCCCTCTCATTCGACCCTCTTTATGCGCAAGAAATACACATTTTAACAGATGGAAAGATATAAAAACAAGGTTGCCCGAGAATGGACATGTGCCCGGTTGGCGGTAGGCTTGCCACGTTGTGGGACTTAGTGTCTTCGGCTAGTTGTGTGTGCTCTGGTTGTATCTCTGCCAACCTCTTCGGCCCTCACGAATACGGGTGTGAAAATACTTTTTAAAATCAGTAATTTTTTGAATATTATTAGCTCAATAATTACAATTGAGTAAATAATTCATAAGTCTCCCGACATTTAACCGACTTAGAAGAAGTTTTATATGTTCGACTCCTTATTTTTTATATGCTTTTTTATATCTCCTTCTTTTCTGAACTGATACAAATTAATGTATTTGGCTCTTCTGCAGGAACCTGTTGATATATAGCGTTAAGTTTCGTTTAAAAACAAAAAGAATTTGTCAAGTTTTTTTTTATGGCTTTTTGCAGGAGTAGACTTGAGAAATACTATTCAAGACGTATCAAATAAGCCTATTCACGATAGGATAATGTTGGGAATTAAGAAGTTCCTTCGACCACCTTCTGATAACATCGTCAGATCAGCTCCATGTCATATTATTTTGCATTTTAATCCGAATTACACATGCATACAAAGTTTTAGCTCCATTGGTATTCAAGAAGAGCGTCAACTTGCAATAATTTATAACAATAAATTTGTATTATTAAAATAAATTACAATAAAATTCTAGCAAATTGAAATCGATTTCGACGTTGAAACGTGACAACACAACACAGATATACACACACTACACACTAAATAGCAGATAATACATATTTTTCCAGTAACATATGTATGTTTATAATAAGGCCTTCAATAGAGATCGGTTTCTGAAGAAACGCCTTAAGGCCCCATACTCAGTCAGCCAGAAGAGCCAATCACCGCGCTCCCCCGTTCCATGATTACTATGAACAATGGCGCTCTAAAGTAAACGTCTTAAGCGACAAATCACTATTTTTGACACTATAAAAGTAATTTGAAAAGTTTAAAAACTGAAACACTTATCTTTTAGGTATAGTACTTATCTATGTGTATGTTAAATCTGGTGTCGATATTTTCACAATTGAAGTAGACAGAAAGCAAAGCTTTCAAAAAAGGGTTAAATTTTTGATTTTTTTCTATCGAGCAAAGTGAAATAAATCGTGTTTTGGAAACACTAGTCTGGTAAAGCATATTCATGTTAATCTTGTGTATTTTTGTCAGTAAGATCCATGATTGCTTTGTATGAAAAAAACAGTAAACTGCTGACGTATTTTAGCGTGTATGGCCCCTTAAGTTGTGGCCAAGTTGTAACTGACGATACACTATTACAGCTTTCAACAGAGTTTAATAGTTATTGTTAGAAAAGCAATATGTACCTTTAATTTCAGTAGCAAATAATGATTACTTGTTTTATAGCCTAATGGCGAAGATATTGACTTCAAACGAAATAAAATTGTAAGAGTCTTCACATGATTTCTTTTAAAAGTGTTCTTTTGTATGTTCTGACTTTATTAGCAGTTTAAATGTATCTGTGAATTCACGTTTATTTTTGTATTACTCAAATACATAACAGCTTTTTTGCCCCTTGTTGGTCTGGGCTCCTTTGCAGAATAGACCATCTGCCTTCCAGCCAGGCAGTCACTAACACCGTGACATTTGACTAGGTGGTAGAGTTTCGCAGCGACTCACCCGGATTGGTACCACCGCCTTACCTATTCCTGCCACCATAACGTCGTGACGTGTCCCGGTTTGGAGGGTAAGGTAGCCTGTAAACTTACTTTTGCTCGAGGCCTAACATACCGGCCTCAGGTTGGCAACGCACCATTACCACCTTTGGTGACTCTAGGCGACGTGAATTTCTTACCATCAGGAAATCCGTCTGCTTGTTTGCCATTATCATAAAAAAAGCTATCCGATTATTTAAACGATTTTGATTATTTGACGCAGTTATTTTAAGGTGTATTTCTACTTTAATGTTCAACCTACACAACTCAGTTGCTTTTCCACGAAACGCTTTTGAACTAACTTAAGATAGTCCAATTTGTGTTAATAATTCAATAGTATTGTGTTCAAGAGTACATGACAGAGTTTTGGCGCCATCGAGAGAAAGGAAGGTCGAAGTTTTTTCATAATTATTGAATTTCGTGTTAATATTGAGTGAAATTAGTCGATTTTGGTTTCATTTTGTACAATTTTGTTCAATGAAAGAGCACAAATGAAATAATTATTAAGAAATTGGAGTATCGTGTATTTCCTCGTTGCCGCCAAATCTCATTACAGAGCTTGTGTAATGAGCCACCGCTTTACCTAAGAGCCTGACATGACTTCCTGACGACTTATGACTGATGACTAATTATAAATAATTAAAATTGATATAAAATTCGATGCAAATTTCTACTTGATTAATGGCTAAATACTAACGTGAAGGCCAAAACCTAAAGAAAGAAAAGAAAAGAGTACATGACACAAACCCGATTCCAATTTCAAATTCGTTTGAAACCAAGTGTATTTAAGAGCACCTAACCCTACTATTTGTATGCGATCTTTTAACATAACATAAAACAAAAAAAATTAACTCAATAAACCTGCAAAAAACTGACTAATCATTTCACTACCATAATAATTGTTATTTCAAGAGATAGCCACTTGTTTCGAAATAGTAAATACCTTGGTAAATTTCATAAACATCCCTCTAGTGGTTTTTGAGCTTTATTTAATAACGCATAATGCGTGTATTAATTTTTCTCTTTGCCACAAAAATCTCATTTGATACGCTTAAGTAAGGATTCCACCGCTTTACATAAAAAAATACTATGACTATAACGACTTATATTTTTTTTTTAAACAAAGACTTAAGGCCCCATACTCAGTCAGCCAGAAGAGCCAATCACCGCACTCCCCCGTTCCATGATTACTATGAACAATGGCGCTCTAAAGTAAACGTCTTAAGCGACAAATCACTATTTTTGACACGATAAAATAATTTGAAAAAAAGTATAAAAACGGAAACACTTATCTTTTAGGTATAGTACTTATCTATGTTTATGTTAAATCTGGTGTCGACATTTTCATAATTGAAGTAGACAGTTGAGTTTTGATTTCAAAAAAGGGTTAACTTTTTGATTTTTTTCTATCGAGCAAAGTGAAATGAATCGTGTTTTGGAAACACTAGTCTTATAAAGCATATTCATGTTAATCTTGTGTATTTTTGTCACCAAGATTCATGATTGCTTTATATGACAAAAACATTAAACTGTTGACGTATTTTAGCGTATATGGTCCCTTAAGCTTCCCATTCGTGAGCGTAGAAACCTTCATTGTCTCTGTTTCCTTTACAAAGTTTTATTTAATGCTGCTTCTCCTGAATATCTGCAGCGTTTTACATTTTTACACCCTTTTGATTCAGATTGTCGACCACATCTGCGTAGAATTTTGAAATTGCCTTATAGTTTTACTGAGTTGTATAACCATTCTTTTATTTTTAATGCTGTGAAACTATAGAATTCGTTGCCTTATGAAATTCGGAGTATTCAATCATTAACAGTTGCACTAATTTAGCGTTTTGGTGTGTAATTAATTAGCATGTTGGCACTTTAGTCATAATTAGTAATTTAGTTTTTTTTGTATAGTAAGTTTTTGTATCGTGCACTGTATGTTCTACATTTCTTTTAAGCATTCTCACTATTTTGGGTTTGCTGGAAGAAATCTCTTTTAAGAGATAAGCTCGCCTTTTATATAATTTTACATATTAACTTGTTTTTTTTTGGACTTTTTGTGTACAATAAAGAGTTAAAGAAAGAAAGAAAGAAAGACAATAAATAGCAATGATAATTTTTTATAGTATATGTCCAAAAAAATATAAATTCGTTTCAGAAAAAATGTGATGTACATGCGGTAAACACGAGAAATAAAAACAATCTTGTTGTGCATAAGTCTCGTCTTCACAGAATCAGTTATTCTTTAATGGGCGTATACATTGCGTTTTTACAATAAACTTCCCGAGCATATTAAAGACTTACCATTAAATACATTTAAAAATGTATTAAGTCTAAGTTGTATGGTAAAGGTTATTATAAAATTTCAGAATATTTAGAAGACAGAAATGCTTGGGATTAATTTCTCCTCATACAATCTCTACAGATTAATGAAATGTAATATACTTTTGTAAATTTTATTTATAAGAATAAAAAGACAAGCCCGCTGAATTTCTTTTGCCGGATCTTCTCAGTGTGTGGCCGCGTTCCGATCAGGTGGTAGTTTTTAGAATTATATAGACGCGTCAGAAGAATCTTTGTATAGATCCATGTGAATAAATATATTTTGAGTTTGAGTTTATAACAGACGAAGAGGCAGATGCCAAAGGGACAAATTGATAACGAAAAGAGAAAAGAAAACAGCAATAAGAGTCGTTAAAACTGACATTATTGGAAAATTCATTACTCCTTATCTATTTTAAACAATAGATTGACAAGTTTTCAAGAAATTTTGTAAAGATTTACTTCGTCTCAAGTTTTAATTAAAACTTGAGAATAATGCAACGTTGAAAGCAAAATGTTGGAAGTTATTTAGAAAATGTAACAATAGCTAGCTGAGATCGGTTTGGATTGGAGATTTATATTGCTGTTTGCTAAAACTATTGTTGGAACAGAACTTTGAGTCATTATTTCTTAAAATAAACGAGTAATTTAGAAGTTTTCGCTTTAGGCGCACTTAGTAAGGATTTCAATTAACAGAGTTAAAGCCGTTGATAATAGGACCACTAACTTCTCTATTCTTTTTTTATGTTATAGGAAGGCAAACAATCAGACGGTTTTCTTTTAAACAAGCAGACGGATTTCCTGATGGTAAGAAATTCACGCCGCCTAGAGACACCAAAGGTGGTAATGGTGCGCTGCCAACCTGAGGCCGGGATGTTAGGCCTCGAGTAAAAGTAAGTTAACCGGCTACCTTATCCTCCAAACAGGAACACTTTATGACGTTATGGCGGCAGGAATAAGTAAAGCGGTGGTAACAATCTGGGTGAGTCGCTGGGAAACTCTACCACCCTAGTCAGATGTCACGGTGTTAGTGACGGTAAGAAGCCTATGCTCGCCTTTAACAAGTTGCCTGGCAGAAGGCAGATGGTCTATTCTGCAAAGGAGCCCGGACCAACACGGGGTCAGCTCAGTAGTCAAAATTAAACTAAACTGGTATTTTTTGAAACGTCATTCCGCTGTCAGTTTTTGATGTGTGCGAACCAAAATTAAAATTTTACATTCTTCTATTAATTTTGTACTTTTTAGCAATGTAAAACTGTAAATGAGAAACGCTGAGCGTCACATGAGTGAGACTTTTTACTGAATATAAAAAATGATTGCACCGCAGGCGAAGTACAAAAAATATTTTTCTCAATCTGCCTTACATTTTTGGGCATATATTAATACTAGTTGTCGCCCATTGATCGAAATTCGACCATAATAAATTTTAATATCTTGTTGATAAGAACGCCATCTTCATTTCTCAAGACCAACTACTTCGTTTTCAAACTTTTTAGTGCGCCATCTGTGATCTTTTATCGTTATCATCAATATATTTGATTGTGTGTGTCAAATGCATGTTAGTGTGAGTAATGTTTTATTTATTGATTTAATGTACTTTATAAGCATTATTGTTGAAAAATATTAGCGTTCTGCACTTCTCCCAAACATAAACTATATGTGTCATAAATTTTATGCTCCTGCGTTTCTTAAAAAGAGGTCCAAAGTTTTGGCATCACGTGTTAATATATATATTTATTCAAAATAGTCATAAATTTTCGTAGTCATGTCAGGGTCTCAAGTGAAAAGGTAGCTTCCTTACCCAAATTAATCTAGTGAGATTTGTTTCCATTGATGAAATACAGCGTTACTTTCAAACGACTGACTAAATTTTAAAATAAAGGTGTTTAAGCTACAATTATAGTGCATTTTACATTTTATTGCCAAATTGTAATATCTTTTAATCATTCATTTAAAATCGTACGCAAGAATATATCACTTTTTGTCATGCTAAGTCCTACCTATCTACGTGCCATGACTCAAACAATCATACTCGTAGTACATACAACAATCATAGTACATTTTACATATAAATAATAATAATAATAAATATTCCTGGACTAGTCACACAAATTGAATCTAACCCCTAAGTAAGCAAATTATATGCTTGTGTTATGGGTGTTAGTTAACGATTCTAATACATAGAAATACTTAAATAGATACCAGAATACATTTAATTAACACCCATACCCGGAAATGCAGACATCTAAATGTTCGTTACACAAATACCTGCCCCCGTCGGGAATCGAACCCGAGCCTCGCGATTCGTCGATGCAGTTAGGCGAGTACGCTAGCCACTAGACCATATGATTACCAAATTTTAACATTTACTTTTAAAATCATTCATTTAAAATCGTACCGAAGGATACATCACTTTTGTCACGCTATGTCCTACCTACCTACAAATCATGACTTATGACGTCACCAGCCTGCGCAAGTGATTGGTTCGGAGAAAATAGTTTGTATTCGTTGTAACTATGCATCTTGCAATGACAAAAATTCAAATTCGTATT
>NJDD01000797.1:21077-58799 GCA_002245505.1 Calephelis nemesis
TTACTTTTGCTTATCCCAACTGAGTATACTACTGAAGTGGAGTGAGTATTTTTCCCAGTGTAAGCACAGGTCCCCTTTGTAGAATGGAATATCTGCGATCCAATTGAAATTATTGAATTTTCAATTTCACGCCAACGAAAACCACACGTATTATAACGCGACAAAACAGGAAAGATAGTGCGTAATGAATGGATCGAACTTATCTGATGCCAAAGACCCCAAATATATTCAGGTCCCCATATACAACTATTTTTTTATTAGCGCTAACAATACTCACACAATTAAAACTCATCGTACGTTTCAGTTCACAACCGGAACATTATCAGGATAATAGAAAAAAAATTGCTAATAAAATTATTTTATTTGTATTTAAGTATGGATTTTCGCTAAGTTATTTATGCATCTGGAAGCTAGCAAGAGACGTTCATTACTAACGATCATTAAATGGATCATTAGCTTTACCAACAAGACCACTGGTGCTAAAGTACTGTGCAGCAATCTGCCTGGGTAGAGATGGATAATTTTACCTATTCCTGCCGCCATAACAACACTGCAATTTTCCGGGCTACAGAAAAATATCCAGCAGACTGGCAAAATAAATCTAAACCCCTTAATCTCGTAAGCGACGTACATATAACATCTATGGTGCCTGTAGGTCACCGTTGTCTCTTACCATCAGAAGTGTACTTATTCGCTGTCTTCTCACAAAAAAAAACTTTAAAGAACGTCATCAATTTCGTCTTTTCTCAGCCACAATCTAACGTATGCAAAGAATTCTACGTTATGTTTACATTCAGTTCCAGAATATTCCACGAAATAGTTTGTTTATGAATTCCAGAGTCCCGATAAACTTTGACTATGTTAAGTGTTGGTCAACTATTTGAAATGTTTGTGTGAAGTTAGTCACTGCTTTGAAGCATTCGACTCGTAAGTTTTCGTGTTTTTTTGTTGCGCGATTACTCGGCCAATGACAAATATATTTTGATAGTTCTTTCGATTAGACATTGTCAAGATACATGATAATTTGAGAGCAGTAATATAGCAAACAGCCAACTTCCTTTTTACTAATTAAATCATGTAGGTACACAAAAAATAAGTAGTCCTCGATTACTCGCCTTTTGTGCATTTTTACTTCTCGTGTATTTTGTGACTTTTTGTTTTTTGTGTGCAATAAATTATTAAATAATAGCAACAATTAATCTGAGATTCTATCATCAGATCTGGACTTGATGGTAATGGGACCACTTTGGAAGTACGTAACTTCACATAAAAAAATATTAAAATCAGTGCAGAAATTACAGATAAATCGATTAGCATAAATAAAAAAATACAGGAGTCGAAAGTACATCTTCCTTTTATCATATGCAATTAAAAAGTTATGCATAATACGCGAGTACAACTAAAAATTAACTTGTCAGTTCTTGGTAAAACTTATTAAGGACCACCTCGGAAAAAATCATGAGCTACCTTTCGAAAAAATCTCTACGAATAAAATTGGGATCGGCTTTATGCAGCTTTATTTATTTATTATTTTTCTAATTTAATTTTTCTGCATTTAAATAAACTGTTGAGTTATGAGAGAGAACGATCAGGCGGTTCTCCTGATGGTAAGTTAAAGCCTGCTACATCGCTATGTTCCTGCCAGATTTTAAGCCATATATTCAATTTCACCTGGTTTCCTATCCTCATCACGGAACATGACAAGAAAATGAGAATTGATACTAATGCAGTTGGAATACGTTATTTGAAAAAATACCAAATAATAAGTATTAATACCAACATATAAACCTAAAAATAAGTACGGTAAGGTGAGTTTAATGCTTAATTAAAAGTTTTCAAATTACCGTTTTCTAGGAAAGAAGTGTAATTACGAACATTAGAGACATCTGGACACGACAGCCATTAAGCTTTTTTTGAGAATGGCGACGGATGCCGATTTAACATTCCAGAAATTAGAAACAAAAACGTTTTGCTATTTTTGTTACTTTTTAACCAAAATTTAATTAAAGATGTTTTCAAATCAATGATTTAAATTTGCAGCATATACTATAATTTCTTGTCATTTTACTTTTGTCCTTAAGGATAGCACACATGCTAAAGGCTTGGGACGCATAGCAGCGCAATAATTCTCTTAACATAGCAGCGCAAAATTTGTTAAATTTTATATCTCCACCAGGCACCCCGCGTGTTTTCTGATGTGGCCTACCATCCCGAAAGAGGAGAATAAAAATCATAAACAGAATAAAAATAGGGGGCTAAAAACTTTTGCAACGCAAAAGTTTTGTAGTAAGTAGGTACCTATCTTCCAGTATCACCGAAGAATCTCGCAATGTGATAGAAGAGATAAGATAGATAGGGGTATAGATACGGTTCTATTATCTACAACCGGGCACTTATATAATCCCGGACAACGTTGTTTAAAAAAATTGAAAGAACGTATTTCCACTCGACTCGAGATTTGAACCCTTAGACTTCAAGTAGTAAAAGGCACTACCAGTCCACCAGAACAGGCGAAAAACCTTTATGTGCGTGTCATAGCGCTGCTGGTTTGTCTTAAGATATTAAAAATTATGGCGCCTTATTGCATTCTAATTAACCATCCCAAAATTAATTAATTCTATTCTAAACAAAGGGTTCTTAATATTAATTACGCTTCTTAGGTGTTTACGGAGAATCCTTTGTTACGTTATTTATAAATTTTCGGAATAAAACTTATTCATTAACAATCAGCGACTTGAAATAAAGTATTATATTTAATTAAACAGAACCGTAGTCGGAAATTAATATAAGTCGCCTCTGTGGTCTACTAATCCGGTATAAGCATTGAAGTCATCGCATTGCACGGACAACAATTTTGCTAATTATTATTGAAGTGAAACTTCTTTATCGGGGTTGGAAAAAAAGTAGTGTAACCTTTTTTTATTACGCGTCACATTTTTCCGTTACGCGCCATCTTTGTTCTTATCCCTACCACGCGTGATTCAAAGTATACTTTCTCCAGCGGAGTAGGGATTGGCAATAAACTTTATTTAACCAATTTCTGTAAAGTTGCATCATCATCATCATCATCATCATTTCAGCCATAGGACGTCCACTGCTGAACATAGGCCTCCTCCGTTGACTTCCACTTCGACCGGATGGAAGCGGCCTGCATCCAACGAGACCCCGCGACCCTCATAAGGTCGTCTGTCCATCTCGTGGGTGGCCGTCCTATGCTTCGCTTGCCGGTACGTGGTCTCCACTCGAGAACTTTTCTGCCCCAACGGCCATCAGTTCTTCGCGCTATGTGCCCCGCCCACTGCCACTTCCGCTTGCTAACCCGGCTGGCTATGTCGGTGACTTTCGTTCGCCTGCGGATCTCCTCATTTCTGAATTGATCTCGCAGGGAAACCCCGAGCATAGCCCGCTCCATAGCTCGCTGTGCAACCTTGAGCTTGTTTATCAGGCCCACAGTAAGAGACCACGTCTCGGTGCCGTAGGTCATCACTGGTAACACACACTGGTTAAAGACTTTTGTTTTAAGACACTGAGGTATTTCGGACGAAAAGACGCTACGCAATTTCCCGAACGCTGCCCAACCGAGCTTGATTCGTCGATTCACTTCTTTCTCGAAGTTGGACCTACCTAACTGGACCGTTTGTCCTAGGTATATATATTCGTCGACAACTTCGAGGATACGATCATAGTACATACTAACACTACTCAATCGTCCACATTTGATCCGTCAGAAAATACGTGACGTCTGTTGGCCCTGGGATCTTGCTCTATAACCAAGTCATATCGCTCCCGACACGCGCGCGCCTTGCAACCGTCTCACACTTACGCCGCGCACACCCCGCAATTAACTTGGTTAATGCAATTTAAGAGTATTAGTGTGACAATTAAGCTCAAATTATGTCGAAACAAAATACAAATATAACATTCATCATTTTTTTTTTATGATATAGGAAGGCAAACAAGCAGACGGATTTCCTGATGGTAAGAAACTCCCGCCGCCTAGAGACACCAAAGGTGGTAATGGTGCGTTGCCAACCAGAGACCGGGATGTTAGGCCTCGAGCAAAAGTAAGTTTACCGGCTACTTTACCCTCCGAACCGGAACACGTCATGACGTTATGGCGGCAGGAATAGGTAAGGCGGTGGTACCAATCCGGGTGAGTCGCTGCGAAACTCTACCACCTAGTGAAATGTCACGATGTTAGTGACGGTAAGCCTATGCTCGCCTTTTACGAGCCCCTGCCTATCCTACCTCTTTTTGTATAGCTTCAAATACATTTGCATTAATGCCTGTTTCAATTTTTAAACTTGCTATAAATTTATTTAAAGTGGCCTTACTTGGCATGGCATACTTTCTCTCTAAAGCAAGTTCGACACGGGTCGTCTGAACGCAGCCTAATATATATAAATCACGTCACGTTGTTTGTCCGCGATGGATTCCTAAACTGCTTAACCGATTTCAACCAAATTTATGCACCGTGTGCAGTTTGACCTAATATGAAAGATAGGATAATTTACATCTCAAATTTATCGCGGGTGAAGCTGCGGGTAACAGCTAGTTACAATTAAACATTTCTAGCTTTGTGGGAAGCCGTTTATTCAGATGATTTATTAGCTCTCAGTCTACAAAAAGCACAAGGCTGTCTTAATAGCAAGAGACAATGATAACCATAAATGTTATTGGTCCATCGCCGTCCTGTGGCCGAGGTTTTAGTCCGTTTGCACCTTGAGGTAAATAATTAAATGTAATATTTGTTTCCAGGTTCTCAAAACGACAAGCACGTGCCCCGGAGATCATGAATGAAGTGAACTCCTACCGAGACCCTCTCATGTATAACGAGTGGCCGGTCTACGCGGCTGTACCAAGAGCTGCTCCAAGGTAAGTCATATCTGAACCTCGATTATATCAAGCAAACTAGATTCATACTACTCATAGTTTACATTTGAATAAAATAAATAATAGTACTAACGTACAGAACACGCACTGGTTTTTTTTATAATATTGGAAGGCAAACAAGTAGACGGATTTCCTGATGGTATGAAATTCCCGCCGCCTAGAGACACCAAAGGCGGTAATGGTGCGTTGCCGACCTGAGGCCGGGATCTTAGGCCTCGAGCAAAAGTAAGTTTACCGGCTATCTTACCCTCCGAACCGGAACACGCCATGACGTTATGGCGCAAGGAATAGATAAGGCGGTGGTACCAATCCGGGCGAGTCGCTGCGAAACTCTACCACCTATTCAGGTGTCGCGGTGTTAGTGACAGTAAGCCTTCGCTCGCCTTTTACGAGCTGCCTGGCAGGAAGGCAGATGGTCTATTCTTCAAAGGAGCCCGGACCATCACGGGGAAACTTTCTTCTTCTTCTTCTTTTTACTACTTTTGACATCAAGAGGTACGCCACCTTAATCTTTGAATCTATTTTTTACGAATAACCGAAATTGGTTCATCTAACAAACAATTCTAAAGTGACATATAAAAAAAATACTTTCACTTTTTTAGAAAGTCAAAAGTTAGAATAGGGTTTATTTATCTGAGCGCGGTCAACCCGCTGAATACACGGGAAATTTCCTAGTGGCAGCGCAGAGATAACATCACTATTACCTGAATAATGAAGATCACAGAACAATAGTACTCTTGATGAAGACATTCTTTGTATCATATAGTTACTAATCATTATTTTTATTGCGTTGGAAGTGAAACAAATACACATATACATACAAAATACACATATTCTGCAAGGACTGCAGTAGTGTACACGTTGTTTGGAGTTAACACTTGTTCTTATCCACTGTACACTTTATTTAGCACTTTCTGTTACTTCCTAGCCAACCGGTTTCACTGTTTACAGCATCATCAGGGCTTTGAAATCAAAAATGTTGATCATCAGGGTTTCAAAGCCCTGATGATGCTGTAAACAGTGAAACCGGTTGGCTAGGAAGTAACAGAAAGTGTTAAATAAAGTATACAGTGGATAAGTACAAGTGTTAACTCCAAACAACGTGTATATACAATGGAATTCTACCAAGTGCCGACGATAGCAAGTATAGATTCTTCTGCAGTAGTGGGTTATCGGCGTTCCTGTAAGATGGGAAAGCAGGAATTGGCAGGAAGAGTTGTAATGAATGAATGGGTAGTATTGTAATTTTGGTAGTGTTGTATTTTATAACTAAAATTTTAGGTACATTTTGATTATTATGTCTTAAAAAAAGTACCTACGACTAGACGTAGATACAAAGTTCCATAATGTGAAAGGTTGCAAGCCTATCACCGGGCACATATCCAATCCCGGGGAATGTTACTTTTAATAGAAAATTTAAAATTCTCTTATTCTATTACATTCAATATTTGTATTATTACGATATGTATTTTTTATATGTGTTTTATACTTTTTTCCTAATGAAAATAAAGTAGTACACTCCCACTTCTGATTGATTCTCCTATTTCTGTTGGTAAAAAAAATTCATCGCTTGTGTTACAATGTAGGTTAGAGAGAGATAACAAATGCGGTAACAAATAGTGGATTTACAACTTGAGGCTGGGATTTTCAGTTCTAGCCGATTACTCGATCCTACAAACCGAAACACGACAATAGCGAGCAATGGTTTAAAAAATTAAAATCATATCAGCTGACTAATCACTGTGTTATATATATATATATATATATAATTCTTCTGTGAGTGTGTATGTCACTGAGCTCCTTCTAGACGACTGGACCGATGTCGATGAAACTTTTTGTATGTGTTCTAGGGAATTCGAGAATGGTTTAGATTCACAATTTGGTCCACTGGAATTTTTTTTTAATTATTTTTTAATATAAGTAGTTGTTGATTTTAGAATGTTTCACATCGGATCCGACAGATTGCGCTACTGTCTAAGCATTAATGTCAAGCGATACGAAGTTTGCTGGGTCAGCTAGTAATTACATAAAATAAATGAAGGAATGATTCAGTTTGTGTATATATGGTAATATTGGCTCAACCATAAAAAATCAAACTTTTGACAAAGTGCGGGTAAAGAACTTTACTTTTAAAGTTCTTTATTCGACTGTTTTTCCTTTCAAATGATTACTTCCTTAATTTTTTGTCCAAAAGTTTTCATTCATACGACTTGTAGCACCGATGTCTTTAACAAATGTTTTACAAAATTGTAATTATTATTATCGCCTCTGTGGTCTAGCGGTCCATGTGTTGGACTTGACCTCTTGAGGTCCCGGGTGCGAATCCCGGGTCGGGCAACAAAAAGAAAATTGTGTTTTTCCAATTTTCTAATAAAGAAAACGTTGCTCGGGATTGGATATGTGCCCTGTTGGCTACAGGCTTGCCACCTATCATAATGTGGGACTTAGTGTCTTCGGCTAGTCGTGGGTGCCCTGGTTGTGCCTCTGCCTACCTCTTCAGGGATATAGGCGTGAAGATACTTAATTTTGTAATAATTGTTATTATAACTCCTACTGTGGTTTATCATAATGCTATTATCCATTTATGATAATATATTCCCAATATGTTCCTACACATATTCCGAAAGAAAATAATCATTTTATTGTTCAGTGAAATAACAATAACATTTGAAATACCTTATTTAAAATAACTAATAGTTGGTATATCTAATAAATAATTTAAAAAATAATGAAATTTCCTTAGCTTTCAAAGAAAAATTAACTAATACGATTTTCTGCAAGTAATATTTCGAGACAAGTCTAAAACCACTAAAAAAACATAAAGATGTGGTAAGAGATTACCTAATCGCCCGCATTATATTACATATTAGATTTCAATTTTTGAACGCGTTTGTCATGCTCTCAATACCTGCTTTTTGCTGCCACAATATCGATGCTCGGTATTGTCATGTTAAGGAAATCACTAGCTGGTATTTTCAATTAATAGCAATTAACATCAGTTATAAGAGGTTTTTATTTTAGCTCTCACTACCCGATGTAAAAGGGTTTCATTTTTACATACATACATATCTTCACGCCAAGCTGAGAGTATCGACTGACAAACTTTATGATCCTGACAAACCTGTCTGGCTGCCTTCATATTCATTACCCTCTTCATACAAACACGCCGGTTTCGGTGACTCTTGACACCACCCTCGGATAATACCCGAGTGATCTGATCGTGGAATGTCAATCTTGGTTCCCCCGGGTAACTACATCCCTCCACATTCGCTTTGTAAATCTGTGTTGTCAATCTTTCATCTGTTATTCTTTCCACGTGACCGAAACAACGGAGCATTTCTCATTTAAACACCAACACTTTCTTTCAATCCCACTCTTTCTCGGATCTCACTGTCACGGATGCGGTCAGCGAGCGTTACATCATAGATTTATGTAGCTCATTTCGACCGCATTTGTCCTACTTTCATGCTTTTTCTGACATACCCAACTTGATTTTTAAGCACCTTATACGCCTTCTTCACTTATAAGACTTCCTGAATTGTCAAACAAATTACACAAGATGATTATAATTTGAAAGAAAGTTAAAGAAACGAGAGCATAACCCTCGTAAGCCGAAAATTATAAATAATAAAGCACCCTTTTCTTAAAAGTTTAGGAATTTTTATGTCTTCTTTTGTTATTTGGCTCAACATTCTTAAATACCTTTGATCTTGTTTGTTAAACCCTTTTCTTTTCAAAAATGGTCATTATGGGGAAATGAGGAAATTCTTTTTATAGGATAAAATTTCAGACGGATTTTTGACTGTAAGAAATCGTGAATTTCTTAAAATTAAATTATTAGTATCAGGTTTCATGGATGTAATTAAGTATGGATTTCCTTCTATCAATTTTATGGATGTGTTGCCAACCACATTTTTATGGCGGAAGACAGCGAACTAGCATGTGGTACCCCTGATGATTAGAGATGAATGCAGGATATAGATAGCATAAATATTGTAGGTTTGTCGAGGTCCTATGGCCCACGCGTTAGGTTTTTTTTTATATGAGAGTTCTCCTGATGTTAAGATAACCATGGCCTATGGACACCATAGATGATGCAGGTGCGTAACTGTCCTATGGCCAAAATGTTAAGCCATTGTGCAAGCTACTACCCTACCCTCGACCGGAACATGACATTACCATTATAACGGCAGGAATAGATATGGCGGTGGATCCCTATCCGGGTAGTTGCTGCCAAGGACTCTACCACCAGTGGTATTTTCGGTAATAACTCGTTCCGTTTTTGCTCACGTCTTACGAACTGCCAGACCTGCACATGGTCTATAGAAGACTCAGGCCAACTCGGGGAAAATCTTAATTAAAATGTCTTGAAATTCATTTGTAAGTTAATTGAACTACCTACCTACCCTCTAAAATGTAACGCGATAATGGTGAGCACTGAAGTTACAAGGGCCAGCAGCTTTACGTCGATATCATAATGAAAAATACGCAGACATAAGCCTATCTCAACCGGGTGTATGTCCAATCACGAGAACTTTTTTTATAAAAAAATCGGAAAAACCGCGTTTTCCTTTTTGTTGCCCGACGTAGGAATCGAAGCCGGTACCTCATAAACTCAAATCCAACACCTGAATCGCTCGACCACAGAGGCGATATATGAAGAAATACAGTAATTATTGCAAAATTCGAACAGTTTTGTGTTAGTAGTCCAGCAATACTTCTATTTTCTCTATTTCTGTTTAGCTTTTCCCCGTGTTGGTCCAGGTCCCCTTAGTAAAATAGACCGTCTACCTATCTGACTGGTAGCTCGTAAGAGGCAAGCATAGTATATCTATCATCTTAAATAAGAAATATTCATGTTTTAGAAGAAATACAACTTTTTCAACGGTGATAAAAAACAAAAAATGTCTTATTAAATCTCGGTGCAACTTTACATATTATCTTAATACAAGCCTCAGGCTAAGATCACATTTCATGAGCATATTAAATGTTTGCTTTTTCTTGTTTTACATAGCAGAGCAATAAACAAACTCTACATTGTTTTTTAAACTTTCTTATTATTTTTTGATAGATGCCAAACTAAGTATCAAAAGGACTTGTTAATTTGAGTTCTAGACGACTGTAAATACTGGTTGTAAAGATTGGTTTGCATCCGTCTGGAACATAGATTTATTCAAATTTTAATAATAATCGGAAAATGGAAACCAAGGTCACCTTTGTTGAATGGCGTGTTTACAATCGTCTGGAACGTCTTTTAAGCTTAAATGGGTAATTTATGGGTAAAAAAAGAGAAACTTCTTTTTGAGGGCTGTATATCGGAATTTGAATCACTTTTTTGGAATTGGAAAGTGGAATCACTGCTTTACTATTCCTGATGCTCTAGCGTCAGTGCTCGCCATTGTCGTGTTACACTATAGAGGGTAGGGTTAGATTTACATAAATGGTCTAAGATCTATAGGCGACTGTTGTCTCTTACTTTAGAAACAGCAGCCGGCTTGTTTGCTATTTTATGACAAAACTAGCTGCGCCCCGCGGTTTCACCCGCGTAAGTCCCAATCCCGCGGGAACTCCGGGATAAAAAGTAGCCTATATGTTATTCTGGGTCTTCAGCTATCTACATACCCAAATTTCATCGTAATCGGCTTTGTAGTTTTTGCGTGAAAGAGTAACAAACATCCATACATCCATACATACAAACTTTCGCATTTATAATATTAATAGGATAATATACTTTTAGCAAGACAAATAAATACATGGCTCTCCGCATGCTTTTTTTATGATATTGGAAGGCAAAGAAGCAGACGGATTTCCTGATGGTAAGAAATTCACGCCACGTGGTGCGTTGCCACCCTGAGGGCGGGATGTTAGGGGCCTCGAGCAAAAGTAAGGTTATCGCCTACTTACCCTCCAAACCGGAACATGTCATGACGTTATGGTGGCAGGAATAGGTAAGGCGGTGGTACCAATCCGGGCGAGCGCGAAACTCTACCACCTAGTCAGATGTCACGGTATTAATGACGGTAAGCCTATGCTCGCCTTTCACGAGCTGCCTGGCAGGAAAGCAGATGTTCTATTCTGTAATGGAGCCCAGACCAACACGGGGACTAAGCTAAGACAACCATGGCCTTTAGACACCATGGATATTATAGGTGCGTCGGTTACCTAGCTCTCCAAACCAGAACAAGACAATGCCAAATACTGGCATTATGGTGGCAAGAATAGGTGACGTGGTGGATCCCTACCAGCCTAAGTTGCTGCACAGCCCTCTGCCACCAGTAGTCTTGTTGATAATGATCAGTCAGTAAGACAGTTGGTCTTTTCTGCACAGTGAACATAGAACAATCAGTTGGGAAGCGATATAAGGTAAATTTATCTAATTACTAGCTGCGCCCCGTGGTTTCACCCGCGTAAGTCCCGATCCCGCGGGAACTCCGGGATAAAAAGTAGCCTATATGTTATTCTGGGTCTTCAGCTACCTACATACCAAATTTCATCGTAATCGGCTTTGTAGTTTTTGCGTGAAAGAGTAACAAACATCCATACATCCATACGTACAAACTTTCGCATTTATAATATTAATAGGATTTTCTATGTATTATCTAAACAGATTGCTTGTATGGTTTACCGGTCCGGTATTAGACTTGAATTCCTCATGTCAGATAACAAGCAGAAAATGTGTTTTTTCAATTTTCCAATAAAAACAATAACGAAATATTTTTGTAATTTTAAAAACAACGAAACTTTGGTTATGAGGAAACAAACTTTCCCTGTAACAAAGAATCTCTTTTGTAATGAACTCAATACTTAATAAGTTAATTTCGGTTTGGTAGCCAGTAACAATTTTTATTTATTCCTTACAAAATCAAGTAATCAAATTCGCCGATGTTTTAAAAATAACTATACTTTTCTAAATACTAGAAGAAGTATATTTACGCCCATACGACTTAAAAACTTACAAAATCAAGTAATAAAATTGGCCGATGTTTTAAAAATAACTATACTTTTGTAAATACCAGAAGAAGTATATTCATGCCCATGTTAACGAAGGGATAGACAGAGCCACAATTAGGGCACTCACGACTTGCCGAAGACAAGTAAGTCCTACAATGGTAATACACCTGGAGGGCTACCATATGCTCCTAAAACAGTATTATTTCAATAATACTAATTGTCATCGAAGAAAGAAGACGTATTGGTAAAGTTGCTTATAGAGGCGGGCATTCAGCAAGATGGAAATAATATTGCGTTCATGGTAAGGCTTGCCACCTATCGCCAACCGGGCACATATCCAATCCCGGGCAAAGTTTTTTTTTATTAGAAAATTGAAAATACACATTTTTCTATTTTTCGTTGCCCGATCCGAGGATCGAACCCAGGACCTTCAGAAATCAAGTCCAACACCGGACCGCTAAACCACTGAGACGAGGACAAAAACTTCTTCGTTTTAATGTATTTGCAAGTCCTATGATTACATGTTAATCAAAAAAGTTTTTTTTTGACTTTGTTAATGTAGACTATGAACTTCTTTTTTATTTTAGAAAATATTTGTAACACTCAATTCAGAAGTCACTTTACTGTGTAACAAGTAATAAAAATCCCCAGACCAAAACGGGGAAGGAACACGAATCTTTGCTAAAAAATATCTAGCAGGAAAATGTAGTCTGTATAAAAAAGGATTCTCCACTTTGCGTGGTTATTTTATCACGCCTGAATGGAGGGCCCAATTTTGCTAATTATTTTTTGTTGTGTCGGTTAATGTCAGAAGATTCCTATATAAACAAAAAATCAGAAATTTGCAAGGAAAATGGTAAAAACAATCCTTTGTTTTATAGTACAAAATGTTAGTCACTATTAATGTCAAGCGATACGAAGTTCGCTGGGTCGGCTTGGTTTTAATAAAAAACTGTTACTTTTTTGTAACTTAGACTTATTTTTTGTTGTGTCGGTTAATGTCAGAAGATTCCTATATAAACAAAAAATCGGAAAATGGCAGGGAAAATGGTAAAAACAATCCTTTGTTTTATAGTACAAAATGTTAGTCACTATTAATGTCAAGCGATACGAAGTTCGCTGGGTCGGCTTGGTTTTAATAAAAAACTGTTACTTTTTACTATCATTACAACCTAAATTTTTAACCGAAATTTACATTTCCTGATAAATTTGAAGATACTGCCATGTTACGCGAAATACAATGGAAACGTTATTCATTTAATTTCCTGTCTTTTGGTTATCTGGACTACCTACACTAAATGGAATGGACGCGGTTGGAGGCCGTCTAAGTTACAAAAAGACTCTTAAATTCTATAAAATAACATTGTAATATTTTTTTAACACATACACATCTTCACGCCAAATGCCTTCAGCGGGTAAGCTAAGCGAATGCTTTTTGGTTTTTTTAATTACTGTCATAAGATGATTCATAAGAAAGAGATATAAATTTTGTTTATTTTAATCCGATATTAATTATTTTTTTATGTTATAGGAAGGCAAACAAGCAAACGGATTTCATGACGGTAAGAAATTCACGCCGCCTAGAGACACCAAAGATGGTAATGGTGCGTTGCCAACATGAGGTCAGGATGTTAGGCCTCGAGCAAAGGTAAGCTTACCGGCTACCTTACCCTTCGAACCGGAACACGTCGTGACAGGAATATGTAAGGCGGTGGATTCATAGGATAGAATTCATAGTCAAGACAAAACAGTGTCTGGTGGGTCAGCTACAAAAAGTATAAAAAGTTGCACACTTGCATTTTTTGCTTTTTATGCAAAATGTCATCCCCTATTAAGTATAGTTGACTTTTAAAAATATAGCCTATAGTTGAACTCAGGTGTTAATCCACCTGTATATTTTTTTTTATCAGAATCGGTTCAGCCGCTTAGCGTGAACGCGTAACAGACAAACAAACTTTCGTATTTACTATTTATAATATTATTATGGAACATGAATATAGACGCTATAAAATTTTTTTTTCAATATCCCAGTGAAAGTAATGTTTTACTAACGTTTATTGAAAGTAATGTTTTATTAATTACGTTCAGTTTCAAAATCATGTTGAAATTAACTACAGATGACTTAATTGGCAATCGCGAAATCGGCCAATACTTTTATACCAATCCATACATTTATTACAAATACGAAAATCTGCATGTATAAGCCGCTGAGCAGATTTCAATAAAATTTAATGAGCGTGTACCTAAAGACCCGAATTCAAAACATTGTTCATAAAAGTCATACAATTTGCCGTTTTATAAACCGCATTTCTATTCATATACTAGCTGTCCCGGCGAACTTCGTTCCACCCGCTCCGTTTGTATGGGAAAATTTTAAACGTTGGTTTTCCTACTTTCCTCGCAGTTTTTTCTTATTTATTACCTTTTAAACCTTTCCTGGACTTCTACAAATAATTCAAAACCAAAAGGAGACAAATCGGTCGAGCCGTTCTCGAGTTTTAGCGAGACTAACGAACATCAATTGATTTTTATATATATAGATTTCAAATTTAGTATCCCAAAAATACAAAAATGCGATCCGAAGTAACTATTCTACGCTGACGAGGCGGCGCGTATAATTTATTTTTCATTAAAATTTCTGATCATTTTTAAATAGGTCGCCTCTGTGGTCTAGCGGTCCAAGTGTTGGACTTGACTTTATAAGGTCCCGGGTTCGATTCCCGGGTCGGACAACAGAAAGATCAGGTTTTTCCTATTCTCTAATAAAAAAAATGTTGCTCGGGATGGGATACGTGCCCGGCTGGGCGATAGCCTTGAAAACTATCACTTTGTGGGACTTAGTGTCTTCGACTGGTCATGGGTGCCCTCGTTGTGCCTCTGCCAACCTCTTTGATGATGTGGGCGTGAAGATACTTTTTTTCAAATGAAATAATTGAATACCTGCGCCATTTACCCACAAAGAGTAGACAATTCTAAAGCTAATAATGAAAAACACTATAACAGATGCCATTTTGAATTGAATAATGTTTGTATTGCGTTTCAACAAAGAAAACTATTACTCAATCCCAACGAATGTTATTTGTCAGCGCAAATAAATGTTTCTTCATTTGTCGTCTTGTACAAAGGTCGCTGGATTAGGTCTTTGTAGGAAAGGTCAATATGGGATTGCTAAGTAGGGACTTGTCCTTAATGATTTGGCACCATATATCTCTATCTCAAGAGTAAAATGTGTTAAATGCCTTACAAAAAAACAAATGGGTACCTATTCGTGTTACAAATTTTCTATATTTTATAATAATGTCGCCTCTGTGATCTAGCGGTTCAGTTGTTGGACTTGATTGCATAAGGTCTCGGATTCGAATCCCGGGTCGGGCAATAAAAAAATAATTGGGTTTTTCCAATTTTCTTATAAAAAAAATGTTGCTCGGGATTAGAAATGTGCCCGGTTGGCGATAGGCTTGCCTTCTATCATATTGTGGGACTTATTGTCTTCGCTTCGGGGATATGGTCGTGAAGATACTTTTTTTAAATGTAATCGGTGAAATCAAACCTTAGGCAAACGAAGAGTAGGTCGCCCTGAGGCTCAATGGAGTAATGATATAGCCAAGATTGCTGGCAGTTAGTATAAGTGGCGGGAAAAGGGGAGCAGAGCCTTTACCATCAGTTGGTATAGATTACGAGTGGTAAGTTACGTGTCGAAATCTATGACACTATTGGTCTAAAAATGTGTTTCTCTTAGTTACCAATAGAGGCGCTGTTCAAAGTTTCCATACAAATAATTTACAAAGACGGTAGCAAGTATAGTAAACTTGACAAGCCGTGAACTCATGGTAAAGGCTCGAAGGATCAAATCCATAGCGTGCTATGGGAGAGGCATATGTCCAGCAGTCAACGAGTATAGGCTCATGGTGATGAAGATGTTCGAATCAGTAGAGTTACTCTTGTATCTCGATTTCCTGCAAATTGAAAAATGGAATCGGATATCTCATTTTAGGTGCTTTTAAACACAATACTAACGATTTATTAACATTTAGTTAGTCAAAAAACAATGAATTATTATATCTGATTCGTTGAGTTTTTTTTTAATATTAGCTATTCACTAGTACTGTGTTCAAGAGTACCTGAAATTACACATCCGATTCCAAATTCTAAATTACATGGAATCGTGATTCAAGAGTAAGCCTACAGATTTATTTCAGACATTAAATACACATTAAATTCGACCTTCACGTCAGCAATTCAAACTTAGCTAACACCGTGACATCTGACTAGGTGGTAGAGTTTCGCAGCGACTCACCCGGATTGGTACCACCACCTTACCTATTCCTGCCGCCATAACGTCATGACGTGTTCCGGTTCGGAGGGTAAGGTAGCCAGTAAACTAACTTTTGCTCGAGGTCTACCATCCTGACCTCAGGTTGGCAACGCACCATTACCATCTTTGGTGTCTCTAGGCGGCGTGAATTTCTTACCATCAGGAAATCCGTCTGCTTGTTTGCCTTCCTATAATATAAAAAAAAAAAACTTATTTCTAAAGTTCGGCAAAGCAACTGATGCGTCTTCTAAATATAAACCTTCATTGCTAAATTCTAGCTTGTTAGAACATTGTATTATGCGTGGGATCCATATTGGTGGATGTCAAACAGAACTGCAACTAATAACGTTTGTGGCATTTGAAATTACACAAGTTGACATCGTTTGCAAGTGGTACTTTGTCCTACATCCTTCTATCAGATCATTTAAATAAGCTTTTTAATGTTTTAGAAGCACAGACTTCTAATAGGAAAGTAGATTAGTATATTCTCACTTAATTATACTCTATGAAAATATTCTCTTTTACAGAATGCCGCAAAATACATTATTTTGATTCACTAAATAAAAATTAGGTTTTTATAAATACTTTACGTATTTAAAAAAAAACGTTTCGGTATCTGACTTGTCCTTTTAGGCCCGGGTTGCAAGTTTCTGAATTCTGATAAAAAAGACTAGATACGACGTTTATTATTAATTTATTGCTTTTTAAAGTATATACCCTCAATATATACATTATTTTCCGTTCGTTGGAACCATTGCGTGAAGAAGTATTTGTTTGTAGTTTTTTAAAATTAAAATATCGTTCAAAACATATGAAAAAGTTTTTGTATAGTTCAAAGATGATAAATGTTCCAGTTTAAAATGTTTTACCCGTGTAGGTCCGGGTTCCTTTGCAGAATAGACCATCTGCCTTCCTGCCAAGCAGCGCGTTAAAAGCAAGCTTAGGCTTACCGTCACCAACACTGTGACATCTGACGAGGTGGTAGAGTTTCGCATTGACTCAACCGGATTGGTACCTACGCCTTACCTATTCCTGCCGCCATAACGCCATGACATGTCCGGAACATGTTTTTTTGGATTTGGATTTGGAGGGTAAGGTAGCCGGTAAACTTACTTTTGCTCGAGGCCCCTAACATCCCGGCCTCAGGTTGGCAACGCACCATTACCACCTTTGGTGTCTCTAGGTGGGGTGAATTTCTTACCATCAGGAAATCCGTCTGCTTGTTTGCCTTCCAATATCATAAAAAAAGTATTTTAAATTAGTATATGTTCATTCAAGAGAAAATAATCACTACGTTTTTTGTCCATTCGAAACTCAATTTGAGACTCGTCGTGAAAAATATATAATTTAATAGTTTCTGTTTTTTTAGCTGTGAGTCCAACAATCTCATTTGTAAATTGGGATTCACCAATTTTACATTTTAATATGTATTTTAAGAAAAATGGCTTAAATTTTCAAAAAAGAAGTTATCTAATTTTTTGATGTTCCGTAATAGACACAAACCTATAGATGAATTAAGAAGAAAGTTTCAAGCACTATTATAATAATATCAAGAAAAATATCTGTAAGAATAAAGAAGCACTTAGTAATTTTAACATAGTTTCATTATTTCAACCTTCAGTTAAAACCTTTTTCCTTGAACGGTCTTATTCCTCTTAACACATTAAACCCTTTAAGACTTTGCTTTATTTTATATTCATTATTCTATTTTATTCTAGTTAAGTTTAGACTCTGCGTAGGTAGGTGTATGTCAAGTGAAACGGAACAAAGTGGGTTGCATTTGAAATGCAGGAATATATTGCACGAGTTGACGTATGCAAATAGAGCTTTGTTCTACATCCTTCTATCTTGTTAAACGAGCTATCCGATGTCACGTAGCTATCACGTTCATCTAAGGACTTGTAAGACGACAGGCGACCAGGCAAACTGAAGTCCTGAGTTTTCACTTGAAATTTTAATTTTTAACTTTACCCCTCGCACGTTGTAAGGTGAAGTATTTAACTCCGAGTTAAATCCTCTCTATATTAGAAACTAAATCCGAATTCAAAAAGAGTTTAAAAATATATATTCGGAAGACCTGGCAGCATGGAATAAAGGTCGTAGCCGGTCCCAAAAAAGGGACAAATCAACTTAAAAAAATATATTTCACAGACCATACTAAGGTTCTAGTGACCCCTATATAAATCAAAAAACTACCATCGGATCGGAACGCGACCACTCACTGATATGTACCTCAAATAATTACTCGTATTAATATATTTCCCGTTGGTCCGGGTAGCCTGGTATCCCATAAAAAACATAAATGTAAAAAAGGAGAGCCAAGTTCATCACAAAAATTATGCTTGGCTGTGGGTTTCGTCAGTTTTTATCACAATCATAAATATATGTATGTAGATTAAATTTATAAAATGACTGATGTAATGAAAACTGGCCAAGTCAAATAACAGCAATTTTTATAGGTATTAAATAATGCAAAGAAATAGAGTTTAATACGCTTTTATAATGTTGTTTTGTTCCGATAAATACATGTTTGGCAAATAGTTTGGCTATAATTTGGATATCTTATTGCAACGAAGCCCACAGCCAAGTATAATTTTGAACTTGGCTCTCCTTTTTTACGTTTATGTTTTTGGGGGATATCATTACATTTTGTGTAAAAAATATAGGAAATATAATACAAATTATATTGTCATAGTTTCAAGTGCCTGCTTGTAACGGTTCCAACGCTACAATAAAAAAAATATGGGGAAACCCCTCCCCTATTTTTTAACTTTTTTATTTTACATTTTTTCCTACGCTTACCCACAATTACCGAGCTGGATTCTAAATTTCATCATTCTAGGTCATTTGGAAATAGGTTAGGTTAAGCTACTTGATCAGTCAGTCAGTGCAAAAATTTACAACTTTTTAAACTTCATATCTTGTAAACCATTTGAGGTAGCTTTATAAAATTTGGACATCTAGATGTCTTTATAAATGTGATAAAACGTAGTTCTATGTGTTTACATTACAGATTTTCAGAGGTTTTTCAAGAGATTTCGTGTAATAGAAAGGTCAAAAGTGGTACCAAGTGGTTCGTGTAATATTAGGTACACTCGCGCTGGTTTTTTTTTTTTATAACATTGGAAGGCAAACAAGCAGACGGATTTCCTGATGTTAAGAACCTCACGTCGCCTAGAGACACCAAAGGTGGTAATGGTGCGTTGCCAACCTGAGGCCGGGATGTTAGGCCTCGAGTACGTTTATCGGCTACCTTACCCTCCGAACTGGAACACGTCATGAGGTTATGGCGGGAGGAATAGGTAAGGCGGTGGTACCAATTCGGGCGAGTCTCTGCTAAACTCTACCACCTAGTCAGATGCGACGCCTTTGCTTGCCTTTTACGAGCTGCCTGGCAAGGAAGGCAGATGGTCTATTCTACAAAGAAGCCCGGACCAACACGGGGTGGTTCGCGCGTTCCTTTGCCACTGCCGCGTGTCTAGATTAATCTGAAGAGACGATCATAGGTCAAATGGGTCAATAGCAACTAGACCACTTGTGATAGTGTTGTGTTGCTTAAGGACCAACTACGGCGTGTACGCTAGCCACTAGATCAACGAGCCGGAGACAATTGCTTACATTATATCAAGCACCGTAGGGTTATTCTTGAAAGCAAGAGTGAATATGCTTCCTCTAGCAGAGTGTGCCACCATTTTCGATTTCAAATCATTATACTGAGCATTTTAACGAAAATTCGGTGCTCACACTTTAGAAATGTGTCACGAAATAGGGGTAAAGAAGAATTTGACTGAAATGATTGTTGTTTTGTTTGAGTTGGTGGCACTAAAGAATGTAAGTTTTTTAAGTGAGAGGTCAGGAAACAAGCAACCGGTTTTCCAGATGGTAAGAGACAATCGTGGCCTATAGACACCATAGAAGTTACAGATGCGTCGCTGTCCTGTGACTGGGAAGGCCTATAGTTTAAGTCTACCGGCTACCGTATCCTCCAAACCAGAACATGACACCCATTATCGTGGCAGGAATATGTAAGGCGATGGACCCGGTCAAGTTGCTTCACAGCACTCTACCACCAGTGTTTTGTTGGTAATGACCTATATTTTGACCAGGGCTCGCCTCTTACAAGCTGCCTGGTAGATAGGCAAATGGTCTATTCTACTCCACGGACTCGGACTAACTTCCCCGTGAATTACAACAGGTGGCATTTACTGTAGGTTTTTCAGGGTATTTAAATTCAAGACAAGTTAACGTTGTATGCAAATCGTGCTTTTCTAGGACCGTTACTCTAGCGCACTATTCAAATAAGCTTTCATTGTTATTTTCTTAGAAACTTCACGAGAATGTGTAAAAAAAGACTTTTTCTACAAATGACTTTCTAAACTTTTATCTTTTTTATTAGCTTACCCAACAGACGTTGTCCTGTTATAACCATGAATATTGAATTCTGGAGAACTTACGTTTTCTTTTATTTTCATAAGAACTTGTACTAATTATCTTTTAAAAATAATTAAAACAAAAAATCCATTCACACGTCCTGAAATGACTAAGGAAAATAGAAATTCATTTTTATAAGATGACTAGTTCTCACAACTACACAATATTTGGTAAAAATCCGTTTTTGATTGAAAATTGAAGAGACAAACTGTCAAAAATTTTAAAAGTTTAGTTTTTGGTTAGGTATGTATCCTATTAGCGACTTTTATTTGAGCTTTTAATTTTACTAATATATTGTATAGAAATATATTATGTGGACAAATATTACGTATATCAATTTTCCAAGAAAATGTTTTTTTACAATTAATAGAAAAGGCGGGAATAATCCATAGTAACCGCGCTGTTGCATAGATAATAAAATATAACATTCAGCCTTCTATTCATTATCTATGACATTACTGTTTTTAACGTTATTTTTCATTTTGAGTTTCTAATTACACAAATGGAGCTGTTTTGTCTACTATAATATTTGACTATACTATAATAAAATATAATATATGTAGTGTTGTCATAGCCCGAGGCAACGACAATCCTATATAAAATTTATATTGTCTCTAAATAATATTTGATGTACGAATTTAGTTTTATTGCTGTATTATTACGTGTGTAACATTATTTTCATAGTAACGTTTCCTAAAAACCAAGTAATGATGAAATTCCCCTGTCCCTACAAAATCTATATACTTTGTAATAAGAAGAAGTTATAAACAAAAATTCCGCATCGAAATCTGTCCATGTTTCCGTCTGTCCTGTGGTTCAAAAATTATGACGCCACAGACATGCAGGCACATGCACACACACTCAACTCAAACTTATAAGACCCCTCTTTTTCGGTCGGGTGTTAAAAAAAAGTTAAATATTGATCTATAAAGGAAATCGCATAAATTTAATCATCCAGACCCAGAAATAAAGACAAGAATATTCATCACACAAATGACTGCCCTGCTAAGTATCAAGGCACGTATTCTGTGCCCTTTATTATGTATGTAACCCCTAGGGCCTATACCAATGCCAATGATTTTAATTGATGAATGTTTTCTTATAGATTTCGGTACCAGTACCAACCAGCGCCCCGTGAAGCTTACGGCAGGGTGATAACGAAGGCCCCACCCAACGTCGTAAGAACACCAGATTACGGAGAGGTAAGTAGTATTTTGTACTTTCTTAATTGTATTATCCCCATGTAATTATGGATTCCCTGGGAAGGATACTATTCGCTACCCTGCCACGCAGCTGGTTGCAACTTGCCCAGATAGAGATCCACTTAACTTATTTCTGTTGCCATAATGACTGTCATTTTCTTTGGAGGTTAGGGTAGCCGGTAGAATAGCACAATGTGCCTGAAATCCTGGCCACAGGACAGTGACACACCTATAACATCTATGGATATCTCTTACCGTCAGGGGAGCCGTGTGCTTGTTCATAAAATAACATTTTTGAAAGCGGAATTCGATTATTTCTCAATAGGTTTAATGGTCCAAGTACAAAGTTTAAGGATCTTCGAAACTGACTGAATTTTTATCCCTAATCTTATCCCTTTGAAGATAAAATTCTCAAAAATCCTTTTCTATCAGAAATGTTTGCCATTATAACCATCTATGTGCCAAATTTCAGCGCAGACCGTTTAGTGGCTACGTCGATAGGTATCAATACCCTATCTAAAGATAGGCCTTCTACAGTTTTCTTATTAAGATATATTTATTAGTTATTGAGAAATAACAATGGTTACCTGGCTACTGATTTAAAACTGCAAGATCACTAAACTTAGACATAGGTTATTAAAGCCCGTCACACACGTAGCTATAATATATATTATTACGAACTATAGCAAGACATAACAATATATTTTCTATACAAATATTCAAGCGACCGCACAAACAACTATAATATATATTTCTATGACGCCACCAACGAATATATTATCGCATAAATTAGCTTACTATAATATATATTATAGCGCGGCATATTAATATATAGTACCTGGATGACCGAGCATTGCTCGGTATTTTTTTTTAAATTGTGTTTTTTGGAAATTATATTTAAGTACGAATTACACAATTAGTCTAACCTCAAAGCAAACAATCATTGACTTCGTTACTTAACAACGGACTTCGTTACTTAACAACGCCATCTGCTGGAACTTTAATTATGCGCCAAAAAGTAGTATTATTATTCGCCAATAGATATCAGGAAGAGTCATAATAAATTGGGACTATTCAAACGCCTCCTATTTGTTAAAAAAGTAAGTTTAAGTCGATAAAACACGAATAAAACACGAATATGGCATTTTCTAAAAATGATTCCAATTATACATATATAGACAAGAATTGCTCGTTTAAAGGTATAAAATTATAGCTACGTGTGTGACAGGCTTAATAGTTAGTTACTGACAGTCAATTATCTCTCAGACCTTATCTATTGTGTTAATTGGAATAAGTTGTTGTTATTTTCATTGCAAATTATTATTAAAAAGCGCTTTTTGCATGTTATGCAATTCTGGATTAAGTTGGACTGAACTCCTTTCCAAAATAGACCATCTGCCTTCCTACCAGGCATCTCGTAAAAGGCGAGCATAGGCTTACCGTCACTAACACCGTGACATCCTACTAGGTGGTAGAAACTCCAAGCGACTCGCCCGGATTGGTAGGTACCAACGCCTTCCCTATTCCTCCCGCCCCATAACGTCCAATGATTGCCGTTGATGTGTTCCGGTTCGGAGGGTAAGGTAGCCGGTAAATTTACTTTTTCGAGGCCTAACATCCCAGCCTAAGATTGGTAACGCACAATTACCACCTTTGGTGTCTCTAGGCGGCGTGAATTTCTTACCATCAGGAAATCCGTCTGCTTGTTTGCCTTCCATTATCATAAAAAAGTTATCCCACAAAAATACCTAAGTGTTATATAGTATAGAGATTGCTGTGTTTGTTTTAAATATCACAATCCTTAATTAATCCCTAATCCCTAAAAAGCAAAGTATTGCTTAAAGCGCCTGTTGCGTATTTCACATTTACAGATAAATTTATTTTACAATAAGAAACCCAAAAGTTATTGACTAAGGCTGTTGTTTTATAAATATGGCAGTTCTTACTGTAAAGCATTTTTAAGCGCTTTAGCGTTTTACGAAATTAAAAATAAAATTATAATACGACAATCCCAAGGATGAAGAATGCTTTTATTTTTAACGTGACAACGTCTTATAATTCAATGGAGCCGGCAGCACGCACCAAAAAATATGACTCATGCGTCGTTACCTCGCTCTGAGGCGTTCCATTTAAGGCTTGAAGTGCAAGCGACAGCGCAAAATGAGTGACTTAGTGGCACAATTGGCCTCTTTTCTTATGACGTTGTTTAACTATCGTCAGTAAACCGACTTTACAGACAACCGCTTTTTCTATTAAATAAATAAAACATCTTGAAAATATTGTGTAAAGCGAGTTTTGTATATTGCACAATTATAGGTAAAGTTATCCTACTAAAAACCCAAGAATAGTTAGCTGATGCTATTATTTTTTGTTAAATACTGTAATACTTAGTGTAAAGTGTAGCCTAAAGTGTATAATGCAACAATTAAAATTTAGAAAAACTTAAGACGTATCTGGTGAAGGCTGTTTTTTGTGCAAACGAAAAAAGCAAGAATAAAGGCAGTTGTTTTGAAATATTACAACCTAGCTATTTCCGCAAACTTGGCTCGGTATGGGAAAAAATTGAATTTTGTTTTTTTTTTCAGTTTTCGCGCAGTCGAACGGGATAAAAAGTATTCAATGTCCGTCTCGTGGTTCTAAGTTACCTCCTCGTAAATTTTGAGCAAAATCGGTTTAGACAGTCTTGAATTATAAATAGTCTAACTAACACGACTTTCTGTTATATAATACTAGCTGCTACGGCGAACTTCGTTTCACCTGTTCAGTTTGAATGAGAGAAATTTAAATATCGTTTTTCCTACTTTCCTCATAGCCGAACGGGATAAAAAGTATCCTATTTCCTTCTCCTAGTTCTTAGCTACTTCCCCATCAATGTTCAGCCAAATTGATTGAGTCGTTCTTAAGTTACAAATAGTATACCTAACATGACTTACTTTTATATATATGTAACAATCATTTATGTTAAGTATTGCCTAAAGTGTACTTTACTACGCACATACAGATTAAACTATTACTAAAATCCCAAAATAAATTTGTTACACATTCGTAAAGGCTGTTTTTTGATTCAGACAAAAAAACTTCAAATTAGTGTCCTTTAAAGCGCTTACGTGTATTACGTAATTGAAGATAAACTTGTAGGACGAAAGGGATTTAATTTCAACAAGCGGAAAATTTGTGTCAGCCGAGCATTAAAGCGCTGACACTGCACGAGAAATGACGAGGCAGGCTTAAGGACATAACGATCCCATCTCGACTAAATTACGCAAATTCTTAGAAAACGCTCTCTTATTTAATAAAAACGTTTAAGCAAATTTACTTTATATTAATTACTTTGATAAATGTCAGCTCTTAATGTATTCAATTAGTTATTTATGATTTTTTTTTTGATAATGGAAGGCAAACAAATAGATGGATTTCCTGATGGTAACGAATTAACGTCGCCTAGAGACACCAAAGGTGGTAACAGTGCGTTGCCAATATGAGGCCGGGATGCTAGGCCTCGAGCAAAAGTAAGTTTACCAGCTATCTTACCCTCCGATCCGTAACACGTCAATGGCAAGCATTGACGTCATGGCGGCAGAAATAGGTAAGGCGATGGTACCCATTCGGAAGAGTCGCTGCGAAACTCAGGATGTTACAGTGTATTGACGATAAGCCTATGCTCGCCTTTAATGAGCTGCCTGGCAGGAACGCAGATGGTCTATTCTGCATAGGAGCTAGGACTAACACGGGAAAATATAACAAGTGATCATTTAGCTATTTTTGTATTCAATTAGTTATTTATGTATTCAATAACATTAATTGTTCTCATGTGCAAAGATATTATTTATCAATATTAAGTATATAGGTCATATCTCCCAGATATTGATTATGCCGTAATTCAAAATGGTGGATTATAAAAATGTCAGTAGGTACTCGCCAATTTTATGATTTAATTTATTTTTTTATGTTATAGGAAGGCAAACAAGCAGACTGATTTCCTGATGGTAAGAAATTCACGCCGCCTAGAGACACCAATGATGGTAATGGTGCGTTGCCAACCTGAGGTCAGGATGTTAGGCCTCAAGCAAAAGTAAGTTTACCGGCTACCTTACCCTCTGAACCGGAACACGTCATGACGTTATGGCAGCAGGAATAGGTAAGGCGGTGGTACCAATCCGGGCGAGTCGCTTCGAAACTCTACCACCTAGTCAAATGTCACGGTGTTAGTGACGGTAAGCCTATGCTCGCCTTTTAGGAGATGCCTGGCAGGAAGCTCTAGTCTGCAAAGGAGCCCGGACTTACACGGGGAAAATTAATTAAGAAAACAGGGTAACCATAGGGCAGAAAAGGGCACGCTCAAAGTGCGCTCAAAGGGTGTATAACTAGCACAAACAATTGTAATAATATATCAACGCTACAAATGAATTTTGGGCTTTCAAAGATAGATATGATATATATACGTCCAGTATGACTTGCATTTCTTAACAAAAAATATTGATAACCTGCAAAAATCTCTGAAACAAGTGAGCTGATTTTAAGGGAGCTTTTATTACAAGAAAGCTGTATATCTGGATCACGTTAGTGATTCCTTGAAAAGGCCGAAAAAATAGCTTTTTAATTTGTAGGACTGTTTGTAGGTAAACATAGGTATTTTTTGTAGACTATACTCCACAATAAAACTATTTTTTTATAACCTACGACAAAACCAACATGTAACATAACTAATAACCATCTTAATCACGTCAGCTTTCAAACAAAAAAATCCGAAAACACACACAGAAACATTAAACTTATAACACTCATTATTTTACCGTCGGGGCTTAAAAATATGATATAATTTACATTAATATATTAATAGAATGTCAATAACTTTAAGATATAATGGTAGCTGTCCCGAATCCAGACCAACTTCTTTTCGCCTGACATTGACAACTGATGACATTTTATAAAACGCATCTTGGAGTTTTGGCGCCATCGAGAGAAAAGATGGTCGAAGTTTTTTCATAATTATTGAATTTCGTGTTGATTTTGAGTGAAATTAGTCAATTTTGGTGGAATTTTGTACAATTTTGTTCAGTGAAAATGCACAAATGAAATAATCATGAAGAAATTAGCGTAACGTGTATTTCCTCGTTGCCGCCAAATCTCATTACAAGAGCTTGTGTAATGAGGCCACCACTTTACCCAAGAGCCTGACATGACTTACTGACGACTTATGACTGATGACTAATTCTATTTGATGAAAATTGATATAAAATTTGATGCAAATTTCTACTTGACTAATGGCAAAATACTAATGTGAACGCCAAAACCTAAAGAAAGAAAAGAAAAACGCATATATTTTTTTGCGCTAAACTTTTCAAACCTTTCATTTTTATAAACTTTTACGAATATTTCAAAATCAAAACACAACTTAACAAACAGCATTTTGATTTAATAAATACTCAATATACCAATAGATATTATCAACTCTGTGGTTTAGTGATCCGTTGTACGCGTTTGCTACATAAGATTCATTATAGATATATATGTCTAAGGATTTAATCGAATATAAAACATTGTGTTACTTATTTATATTGATAGTAAAACATTTAAAAAATTAGTTTGAATTCTAATTGTAAATACAACATTACTAAAAATAACATTATTTAATAAACAAGCTCTGTCATATTACTGTTATAATTAAATAAATAATTAATACGTAATAAACGAGGAAAAGAACCTATCCCAGTTTCACTATTATCAAGCTACACAAAAATATAAGGGGATAATGACATAAAATGACGCGTAAAAATAGCTTTTAAAAGTCAAAGGAAATGTTTATAAAATGCCATTTTAAATGCTCATTCCTTGTTAATGGAAATAAATCTCTCCAGTTTTTCACAACGGGAAAAGGAAACAAAAGGTGAAAGAACAAAGCGAACCGTTTTCAAAGGCCATTGTTAAAACATCGAACAAACACTTTGCAAAGGTGTCAAGAATTAACACCGGCTCCACATTAGCGATTTATAAGACTTTTTACATTAGTGAGGTTTTATTTTATTTTTTAAGTTAATTTGCCCCTTTCTGGGGCCGGCTTAGACCTTTAGGCCATGCTGTCACGTCTTCCGTATTAGTTCATTCTCATTAGTCACATGTCTTCCGTATTAATTGTTCTTACACAGTCATTAGTCACTATTTACAGAGTCAAGTCAGGTTCTACTTTACTCAAGCACACTTTAAGGGATTTGGCGGCAGCGAGGAAATTCATTTTTCACTAATTTCTTCATTATTATTTCATTTGTGCATTTTCACTGAACAAAATTAAACTAATTCCCGCCTAAACTAACTAATTTTACTCATAATTTACACTAAATTCAATAATTGTGAAAAAAATACGAATATCATTATTCATGATGGCGCCAAAACCGGTTTTATTTTCTTTATTTTTCACTTAAATTTGTTGAATAAATATGCACAAGTAAAAATACCAATACAAGTGGAATAAAAATACACAAAAGAGTAGATTTAAATCGAAATACTGAGATTTCTACCATCTAATCTAAAATTAGAAACCTGTGATCACACACACTTTTGGGTTCGGGTTGTTTGGGTTTGGGTGGTTGAGTAGCCGGTAAACTTAGTTTAAAATGAATCTAAAAACCCTGCCTCGGGTTGGCAATTTTGGTGTCTTTAGGCAGCGTTAATTTCTAACCATCAAGACTTATTTACGGAATGCTGGTCGTATGGAAGAAATCGCTTACTAGCGTTAAAACCGCCCTTTGTTTAAATGTCCTCAATAATAAGTGTAATATTATTGATATTTTGTTGTGTAAAGTAAGGAGTTTTTCTTTTATTGTTATTATTAGCCGTCTCTTGCGGATCACCGAATTCCGGATCATATCTCGCAGAGAAACACCGAGCATAGCTCTCTCCATAGCACGCTGAGCGACTCTGAGCTTATTTAATAGGCCCACATTTAACGGCCAAGTCTCAGTTCCATATGCCAATGATATCTAATTTTATTTCATTAGCTTGATAATCTTTTCATCTATATTAATAATTTCGTCAAGGAGTACGGTAGACTCGATTGAAACCTTACCTGAAAAATAAAACATAAAAAAATAATGATTTTGAGTCGACAACATATATCCGCAAAATTCGGATTGTCGAGTATTTTATTAAATTCTGTGTTAGATTCTAATGTGTTGACAGACAAATCACAGTCGCCATCTTGGGTAGTTAATAAACGTTCCGATTTGTGATGTGTAATAGACAATATTCCTTAATAACCTCTGCTAAATTCTCGGATAAGTACTGATTGCAATTTGTTTTGTTAATTTATGTTACTTTACTTTAAATGTTGATTTAAAAAAAAAAACTTTGGCAGTTTTTATTTACTATATTAAACACAATGAATGAAGCTATACGAATCCATGTCTTGCTGATACCTTTAATATTCCTTGAAAACCGGTGACTAGAGAAATATCTACCTACATTTTGCATCTAAATGTATATTATGTCACATTTTACCCGAGCTTAGCCGGGTTCTTATCTAGTTTATTCTTATTTACAGCAACTTCCAATTTCCAAATAATTTAACAAACCTTCAAACACTAACGAATATTTTCTTTATTTTTTTTAACGACAAAATACACAATATTTATGTAATTTCTTTATGAATATTTCACTTGTGCACTTTAATTAAACAAGATTTTACAAAATGCTTCCAAACTTGACTAATTTTACAAACTTTATACACGTAATTCAATAATTATGAAAAAGCTGCGACCATATTTTTTCTACACGGCGCCAAAACTCTACAAAGAGAGTTAAAAATAACCATTTTCCCGGTAAAAAGCGATTGAAGCCATTCAGCCGTTCCGTTTAGCGATAAGAGAACCATTCATTCACACTCAGTTCACTTGCATTCATTCTATTAAAAATGTCAACAAAAACGACACCGGGAAAGTAATTTATTTTTGAAAATACTCTAAAAATACGTCGAAGTCAATGTACCTAGCTTGATATTTTTTTTAATAAAAAGGAATGCAATTTATCAACTTGTGAAAAATATAACTTTTGACAATAGAGAAGACTTGTGTGTTAGGTTCTTAAGCATTAACCCTGGCGCAAAAAGAGAGGTGTTGAGTCAATAATAACTTTTAATTAAAATTAAAAGTTAATTTTTAACCGACTCCAAAATGAGAGGTTTTCAATTTGTCTAGTTCTTGTATGTTTGTTACGCGATTACTCCGCTTATAATAAATGTATTTTCATGATTATATTTTCGAATCGTAGGTGATAATAAAGATCCAGAGGTGATCCAGAATCATAAGAATTTGGTTAAGAACTAATTAGTGATTGTTAAGTACTTGATACCCAATTAAGAATGATTACTTTACCTGCATAATGTAGTAATGAAATCGGAGTCAGTCTTTTTACTCCAATTTCACTTTCGGCATTTAAAAAGTTTAAAATATGTATAGTTTAGTATATATATATATTTATCGTAGAGTAAGGCTACCCCTTCAGACGTGGATAGTAACACACTTATAGCATCCATGGTTTGTAAAAGCTATAAATGCCCCTTACCGTACACATGTTCGCTGTCATAGTAATATCCCATCGAGTCAAGTCCGACGCTGGACTTCTACAACACACAGGCGGTCTTTATTTTTTATGTTAGTACAGTAATTGACACAGACACAGTTTGCACATAGATTATACCCATAAGCAGTTCTGTAGCATCAGTGAAGGTGACATGATAATAGTTTAAATAGGAAAAGAAAATACAAATTCCCTTGGGAGCGCTAAATAATTATGTGGGGAAGCTCCGTAAAGAAACTGATTCTTAGAATAATAAAATAAAAAATATGAATGTTACTTATTATTTCGATTGATCAAGTGTAATCTGCAAAATAAATAACTATAAAGCCAAAGAAACTTCAGGCCACAGCTAAAAATAGAAATAGTGACGAGAAATGTGTATTTAGCATAAAGATAATATAAGTAATTCTTGTATATATCATAAGACGTGCTAATGCAACCCTTTTTCACAGATGTTTGGAATGCTGAACGTACCACATAACTCAGGCAAGATCTTAAGGTACTCCGGACCGTCTAGACCTCGTGGGGGTCCTTCATTCATGGTGCCGCCTCAACGAGACAGGTAAGATTTATGGCATATGACAGCAAACAAGCACTGCTCTCCTGATGGTTAGAGACGACCGTGGTCAATGTACGCCATAGATGTTATAGGTGGGTCGGTGCCTTTTGGCCGGGGCGTTAGGTCTATTACACCAGTCTACCGGCTGCCCTACCCTTTTTGTTTTACTTATTACTTTGTAATTAATAGCCTACTGGTTTCGCTTATACAGCATCATCAAATAAAACTACATTACCTGTTAACAATTTTAGAGCTGTTCGAAGTTAAATACATAACTGTTAATAATAAGTATCCAAATTTTTCTTGCTTGTGCGAGCGAGTTATTTAGATATAATTTTTATAATTTCGTTACCGAAATTAAATACTTTAAAAAGCGGTTATTAGCAGAAATTGGATTGTTTGTTATAAATATTAACTATTACACTATAATCAGGAAATTTTATTAGCTCATACATATATATACAAATTTATAAAATGAATACTTATTTGGCTGAAGATCTAAGGTCTTCGCATCACGCTTGGATGTATAGAACAAATCGTGAAAGAAAGAAAGAAAGAAAGAAAATTATTTATTTGCGGAAATATGTGTGTAAATGAGATGTTACAAAAATATTTAAGTATATCAACATATTCTACCATATTTTGGTGTGCAAATATTTTAACAGTTATAAAAAATATTATTTAATAAGGTATATATGCTTTAACTTCTAAGCCAATTATTTATATTTATAATTAGATTAATTATTTATTTATAAACATTTAATAACTATAATTGAATTTAACCCTGTCTACCGTAAACTACCACCGTTTCCAAACCTAGCCAGACAGGAGAAGAAACGGCGAAACAAACTCCTCGGCCACCATACCTTTCATTATATTTGGTTAATAATTATTAGCTGTTTTACTATAAATTCTTTTCTACAAGAAAATCTTTGACACTATAATATGTTTTATCTAACAACAAGTCAAATACCTTCCTTCGAAATCTTTTTAATGGAAGAGATTTGAGATTATCAGGAATTTGGTTGTATATACGAATGGACATGCAGTAAACATTATTTTTATAAATATTAAGTTTTTGGTTTGGCACATGCAATTTCTCACTATTTCTAAAACACGAAATTCCCAAGGTTTCAGCATTTGTTTTAAACAAATGATAATGTTTTTTTACAAATACACATACAGCCAAGATATACAAACAAGGTAAAGGTAAAATTTTAAGTGATTTAAAAAGTGGTTTGCATGAATGCAATTGGTTAACACTACATATGGCGCGAATACATTTCTTTTGTACTCTAAAGATTCTAATTAAATCTACAGAATTTCCCCAAATAGGAATACCATATTGCAAAACCGAAGAAACATACCCATGATAAGCTAAGAGAGATGCATCCAAGCCTGCTACTTCTCTTATTCTTCTCAATACATATACAAACCTATCAATTTTATTGCATAGAGCTTGCGTGCTTATTATTTTTGATGCGTTAATGAATTTTAGAAGTTCTTACGAAAGAAAAAATGTAAGGTTATTTTAATTAAATATTCTTAGTTAAGACAGAATAACGTTTGTCGGGTCAGCTAGTATACAATTTATAATTTGTTCTATATATATAGAATAGTATATACAGTTTAACATAGTGTTATACAGTAGTTGTATAGTTTCCGGACCGAAACGTAAAACTTGCATTATAGAATAGGAATACATGAGGTGGTACATCCCTACCCGGGCAAATGGCCGTAAATCCCGCTGCCCGCAGTGGTCTTGTTGCTGATCTATTTAACTTATGCTTGACACTTACGAGACGCCAGGTCAAAGAGTCAGATCGTCTATTCTTTACAGGACTCTTTGCTAAATACAGAATTACGAAAAAAAATGTGTGTGTACTTATGTACACGCGTTAGAAGTTATACTTCTTCAGCGTAATGAGATAAAAATCTTTTTAAAAATTTTATCTTTTGCCTTATTTTACATTTGTAGACAAAATGACACTAACCATAGAAATAAAGAAATATTGTGAATACAGTTGTCAGTTCTCACGCAAACATACGTAGATGTCCTTACTTTTACTTTGTTGGTACCTTTTTTTGAAAAACTAAAATGTTATCTATAGCTAACTTCATCATGTCGGTTTTTCGTGACGGTGTGCGCGCGCATCGTAAAAATTTACCCTCAACATTTTTTCCTAACGTGCCAAAAGATGTATAACTTTAATTACTTTGCTAACCATTTTCTGACAAATAAACATCAAAGTCCTGTAGGCGGCTTCGGATGCTCCGAAGAATTGTTTGGAATGGAATTGTTTGTCTTCGCCACTGAGTTTAAGCTTAGGACATTGCGTCAGATCTTTAAGCATCACGATCCTCATCGACGCATGATGATCCTCGACATTGCGATTCCGGAGACATTTCTTACTTCGTACAACACCTTTGTGGAACCAGTTTCCAGTGGCGGTATTTCAGCGGATATGACTTAGCGACTTTTAAGAGAGCGTATTTATCCCTGGAAGATCGATAACGCATCTGCGATTGATTTTGCCGACGACGACCACAGACGGCTGAGATCACTTACCATCAAGGTCACCTTATCCGTTTTTTTTTATACACAAGGAGGCAAACGAGCAAGTGGGTCACCTGATGGAAAGTGATCACCGCCGCCCAATAACATGCGCAACACCAGGAGTATCTCAGATGCGTTTCCGACCTATAAGGAATGAGTACACTCTTTACTTGAAGGTGCCTAAGTCATAATTGTTTGGGAATATCGCCTTCGTTAACTGATTCCACAAAGGGATTGTGCGAGTTAAAAAATGTCTTCGGAATCTCACAGTTGTAGATCGCCACGTATCAAGATGATGGCATGTTACTTTAAACTCTGTTGCGAAATCCGAAGGTGGAAACCAGCGGCTGGAATTAAACCAAACAACTCCTCAAACCATTCCCCATGATAGATAGGAAACAGTGAGGGACCCAACATTTCTACGCAGCGACAAGGAATTTGCATCCTCTTCTTTAAAAAATAATAACAAAATAAATAAAAGTCTCATGTACAATATATTTTGTATTGTGCAGATTCGAAGCCTTAAAGAAGATTATCCGGCAAGAGCATGAGCGTGAACTGCAAAGGAAATACGAAACCGAACAGAAACAGGAGCTTAAGGAAATTGCAGCAGGCCGCGGGTAAGGGATTTGATATTATCGATTTTAGATTTATCCACCCCATTTGAAGAGTGGCTAGCGATCCTAACAATAGTTGAGACTGGGGTTTAATTATGTCTTTGTAATGAACAGGAATATTTTTTCAGCGTCAGTATTACTCTTCTATCCCTCGTTTATCTTCTAATCCCAAAGATTGTTACATGTATATTATCACACTGTCTTTGGATAGGCAGAGTATCTAGTGCCAAGAGTCCTGATTTCGACCTGCCTCATCCTCCACATTCATCTCTCTTTTCATACAAAGTTACTTACTTACTTTTCGGAAACTCTTAACACCACCCTGGGATAACTTCCTAGCAGTTTTTTTTATGTTATAGGAAGGCAAACAAGCAGGCGGATTTCCTGTTGGTAAGAAATTCACGCCGCCTAGAGACACCAAAGGTGTTAATGATGCGTGTCCAACCTGAGACCAAGATGTTAGGCCTTGAGCAAAAGTAAATTTACCGGCTACCTTACCCTCCGGACCGGAACACGTCATGACATTATGGCGGCAGGAATAGGTAAGGCGGTGGTACCAATCCGGGTGAGTCGCTGCGAAACTCTACCACCTAGTCAGATTTCACGGTGTTAGTGATGATAAGCCTATGCTCGGCTTTTACGAGCTGCCTGGCAAGTCTATTCTGCAAAGGAGCCCGGACCAACACGGGGTCGTAGAATGTCAACTCGGTCTCCCTGAGTATCTAACCAACAATGTTACAAATGACAGTGTGTACATAAGTCTTAATTTGACATGAAATTTCAACTAAGTATGTATAATGTAGAAATAAGACTAAGTTTATTACATGCAAACTGACAACTACCGTTTACTTTATTATATTAATACATTACAGTATTCCAACTCCCGTGTTCATGTCAAAATGATTGATTTAATTAATTTCAGCATAGAAATGGATTAAAATAAATGGACAGACTTGAAAAAAGATTTAAGTCTGATATCTTAACGTATCTATACTATACGTATGTATATTATACCCCATGAGAGCTGACTAATTTTATTACTTAGGTGAAGCCAAAGACAACTACCAGTACTTTTAAAAAACACCGTATCACTCATCCTAAAATTTGCAAAGTTAAACCCCTGATAAACATGTATGTATTATAGTTAAGAACCATCTCGACCAAGTCGGCTTTCAAATAAAAAAAAACTGCTCAGAAATCGGTCCATCCGTTCAAAAGTTATGATGCCATAAACACACACACAACACACACACACACACAAACACACACACACACATACATACACACATATAGACACGTCAAACTTACAATACCTCTCTTTAAATGTGCTTTAGATGAATTGCAAAGATTATGAAATGTAATCCCGATACACACACATATAGACGCGTCAAACTTATGCCATCCCTCACTTTGCGTTGGGGACTAAAAACAATATTGTTAAAACTGCAAACTATAAAAACAAAGCAAATATTTAAGCAAGTTGTCGAAACCTTTTCCGTCTTATATGGAAATATGATATTTTACGAGCGTTTTATTGAGACGCGTCCTGAATATGTGAAAACAAATTGAATATTGGTATACTAACTCAGGCTTCTAGTCCGCCATTTTATGTTTTCTTAGGTTTACGATTGTTTGTTAGTGTGATTGAAAAACGTTCCAGAGTTATTTTTTATACATTCTGAAAACTTGTAAAATATATTCTCGTCATAGGCAACTTTATGTATGTTTATAACTAGCCGACCCGTCACACTTTGCGAAAGTATCTAATATACTTTATGCTTACTCCGCAAGGGAACATAATATGAGGATATATATAGGGATATGTAAGTTTACCACTACATTCCAATGTTTCTCTATATTCTATCCCCCTTACTAATAAAACTTTTGCTAATAAACATATTTTATTAGTAACACACCAGATCAACGAGCGCGTAAGTTTTATTGGTAAGGGGATATATTTGTAACAATCTGTTAAACACATACTTAAATTAATAAATCAATAAAATTAAATTGGGCTACACGATAATAAATTATAGAACAGTTTACGTTATGAATTTAACCCCTCTCCCAAAGAAACCCTATAATCTATAATATAAAAATGAATTGCTAAATGTGTTGGTAAGCGCTTAATTTCCAAACAACTGAACCGATTCGGCTAATTCCTTTTTTTGTTTTGTTAGTTATTGTCCGAACAAGGTTCTTACGAAGAGAAAGACCGGGAATATTGCAAGGAAAATGGGAAAAACGTTACTTTATTTTTCCCATACAAACTGAACGGGTGGAACGAAGTTCACAGGGACAGCTAGTGAGTAGGATAAAAACTATGCTTTAACCTTCCTCGGAACATAAAGTACGTGCCAGCCAAATTCTATTCCATGTTATGAACCGCACTGCACACAGATAGAAAGATAATAATACTAAAAAATGGGCAAAATATGTTCTGCTACCACTTAATAATCGCTTACACCTAATTTTTTAAATAACTTTACTATACAGAATTCACTCTTCTATGCTTTTATTATAAGTATAGATATAGATACGACCCTTTTATTTCAGGTTTTGTAATATATAATGCCAGAGGCTTACGAAGTAATGTGTAGAAATGACATTAGAGGCTTTACCATAAGTTGGTATAGATTACGTTCGGTAAGTTAAGTGTCGAAATCTACGACACTTTTGGTCTAAAAATGTGTTTCTCGTAGTTACCAATAGAGGCGCTGTTCAAAGTTTTTATACAAATAATTTACAGAGACGGTAGAGAGTATAGTACATTTGACAAGCCATAAACTCATGGTAAGGGCCTAGGTTTATGATACTCTACAGTTCCCGTAAAACTTAAGTGCGCGTCGCGCAAATTCATTTAGTTTGGCGCAGGTACAAACGAGTACAATAATCGAATAGTAACATTCTGCGCCAGTTCAAAAATGTTTTTTTAATATTCTCGTTATTATAGTTTAACATGTAACATTATATTTACAATCGCATTAAGCATTTTTTAGAAAATACGAAATCATGTTATATCCTATAAATGTTTATTTTTTACCTAAGAGGTTGTGTATTTATTAAAATATTGATTATTATTCTTTATTTTTATAACAATAAAATAATAATAATAATACAAAACTAAAATTTTACGCAACTGTACCAAAGTAAAAGAGACGAAACATGAGTATCATATTATTATAGAGTATTAAAGTATTCTTTTCTTTCTTTAAGTTTTGGCCTTCACGTTAGTATTTTGCCATTAGTCAAGTAGAAATTTGTATCTTTTACAACAATTTTAATAAATTTTAATTAGTCATCAGTCATAAGTCGCTAGTAATTCATGTCAGGCTCTTGGGTAAAGCGGAGGCCTCATTACTTAAGCTCATGCAATGAGATTTGGCGGCAACGCAGAAATACACGATGCGCTAATTTCTTCATGATTATTTCATTTGTGCACTTTCACTGAACAAAATTGTACAAAATGACACCAAAATTCACAAACTTCACTCAATATCAACACGAAATTAAATAATTATGAAAAAACTTCGACCATCTTTTCTTTCGATGCTAGTATTCATGAACGAGTATTAGCGAGAGCGCAGTAGTGAGGGAGCATTCCTCACTTCCCCGCACATATCCCT
>NJDD01000797.1:58900-70409 GCA_002245505.1 Calephelis nemesis
TATATATATATATATATGTATATACCATATCTACTTCGAAATTTTATTTAAATGTTGCGTGAGCTGTACCTTGTTATATTTATTCGAATTGTGTATCTAATTAAAAACTATTACTGAAAGTTCCATGTTTCCCTTATAATCACCAAACTAGTGGTTAATGTGTCTCTTATTTTTTTAGCAGAAATGAGGACTATATTTATGGGAACTATGGTGAACAAGAACCTAGGGGATTACAGCAATTGGAGTACGCTGCTGATGAGCCTAATGCTAGGCACAACAAGTAAGTACATCAATAGAGTTTGGTATGGTTGTCCGTCATATTATCCCTAAAATATCTATATTATTACTGGAAGTTACACTGTTACCAAAGACCTGTTGTAATTTCCAAATACTGCTGGCTTAATCTAATGTACTAACCTCTATTTCATTTGACTTTGTTTATAGACTTCACAAGACTTAAAAAAGAGGTCAGTTCATTAGAGTGAGCCAGCAGTATTTGTAAATAACATCAGGTATTTATCAGCTGTGTAACCTTCTGAAATATTATAGCTTCCTGGGAAATTACAATCCTAATGGCATGAATATCGCTGACTCTGTCTCATTTGCCGGCCTCTCTTTCGTTTTGACTTTATTAATTGACATCACAAGAATTTCCGAAAGAAATATCGTCAAATAAAGAGTGAGATCGGAACATTTATATCGACTTCAAGTGGGTAACTCTCGAACTTCGATTCATGCAATATTGGAAATTCGAATCGAATATGACATCTTAGGTACTCTTGAACACAATACTGGCGAACAATTGACATTTAGTTAATAGTAAACTATAAATTATTTTATCGGATTCTCTGAATTGAAAACTACATAATATTTACTTATTAATCTCTGTTTGAATTTATTTTCAACTATGTGTTAATAACCCTCCAGTACTGTTAAGAATTTTACCTAGAAAATAGCGATTATAAAAAATATATTTGATATGACAATTTCATTTTCGGTGTTCACACTTCGTAAACTGACAGCGGAATGACGTTTCACAAGGAAACGGTTTAGTTCTGATTTTGAATGAACAGTAATGAACCGAGTCTCGGTTTCATGCAAGATTGAAGATTGAAAACTCGAATCGGAACTAAAAAATTTTTTTCGCAACTTAAGAGCGGCCAACCGGGCCTCTTTTTCATACAAACGCTCGTACGTGATTATAGCTTTATAACAGATCATTCTTTGAAATTTTTGACCTAATTAGTATCTTTTGCACTATACCTATGTTTCTATGGAAACAAAAAGTCTGAATTTGGAGAAACAAATTCATTATAAACCTCCGAAATTCTGATATTTTTCACAATTTTTGCCTGAAGTTTGGCCGTTTATAATGAACTCATAAGTAGTTAAACTAAAGAAAATATTTTCATAGAAACCTAGCAAATGTAATAGAGATTCTAAATAACAAACATTTTTTTTACGAACTTGTAAGGATTTTTAAAAAAACACGTATTTCCTGGAACATATTTTAGGAAATCTATTTACAATACTTTTCGTTCAATGTTATCATGTTCTCACTTTTTTGAAAGTTACCAAATGCAAGCCGAGCCCTCAGGCGCTATCTCTCTTTTTTCGCTGTGTTTCTTTTTCTTACATTGCGCCGGATGAAACAACAAGCTTTTCAACCACGCTCGCGTTGAGGTCGGGAAAGGCCCTCTTAAAGTTAATAATTCACTAGTATCAGTTAACAAAAGTACAAATTACCCAAATCCAATTCCAATTTCCAATCTGGCATGAATTTGAGATTCAAGAGTAACCCTACAAATGATTTTTTGGCACTATTGGTGTTTGTGTTGTTTAAAGCACTGTAAGCTTACGCAAAAGGTTTAACTTACCCGCCTCATGTTAACAACGCACCATTAAGATCTTTGCTGTTCATAAGTAACTTACATTTCACACTATTAGGTATTTTGTTTTTATTCTTATACTATAAAGACAGACAAAAATGGTCACAAGAGTATTGCTAATACTAAAACTTTTCTGGTGTTATACCGTAATAAAAAAAAGTTGGCACTTAAAATGTTGTAAGACATACAAAGGCTAATAAATAAAAAGAAGATACCTACTTATAAAACGTTGTCAGATCTTTTTTGGGCAGTGAAGATCATATCTAAGCAGACCTACCATATTATGTTGATACTGAATCACAAAAATCGGTTCAGCAGTTTTTGAAGGAGTAACAAACAAGCAAATAAACATACAAACTTTCGGATTTATAATATTTGTGGGATTGACAATAACTTTTCCTAAACAACTTTAGAAAATAATAAGTTTTTTGTGTAGGATACTTATTATTAAAATAAATATTACCTGGGCCATTAAAACTTCTTTTCACCCCTTAAACCGAACTTCTTCCGTTACCTATGTAACCTTAATCCCCTTCCTTAAAAGAATATTGTATAAATGTAAGCTACGTCACAACTTCAAGCTATACAATACTCTTAATGACACAGCTGACGGATCTTGATGAGACGTTGTTTTTTTTATTTTTTTATGACATTGGAAGGCAAACAAGCAGACGGATTTCCTGATGGTAAGAAATTCACGCCGCCTAGAGACACCAAAGGTGGTAATGGTGCGTTGCCAACCACAAGCCGGGATGTTAGGCCTCGAGCAAAAGTAAGTTTACCGGCTACCTTACCCTCCGAACCGGAACACGTCATGACGTTATGGCGGCAGGAATAGGTAAGGCGGTGGTACCAATCCGGGTGAGTCGCTGCGAAACTCTACCACCTAGTCAGATGTCACGGTGTTAGTGACGGCAAGCCTACGCTCGCCTTTTACGAGCTGCCTGGCACAGGAAGGCAGATGGTCTATTCTACAAAGGAGCCCGGACCAACACGAGGGAAAATCGTATACAGAAAACACAAAAGCTGCTTTTGTATCAGTGATATACATAATCCTTTCTACAATTAGCATTCCGTTTAATTATCCCTACTTGTTGACTATAGCTTGTTGATTGTAATTGTTGAATCTTTGTACATGTTGAATGTATGTTATAGAAAATGTGAAAATCAGGAATAACATCTCCCAGACTTCATACACATAAAATAAAATGTAACAATAAGTCATGAGTAAATAATTACAAACACACTGAAAATGAAATACGTAAAAAATTAATACCAAAGCAGTTGTTGCCAAATAAATTATTTCTGAAAGACAAGTATAGAATACAAATCTAGAAGATAATTCGTGACGGGGCTCCTAAAAATACGGAAAAAGGCTTAGGTATGAATTTATTTTACGTGTGGAAAATCTCTCGGGGAACAGCAGCGGGCTATATCGGCCTCGCACGACATAGCCCGATAGCGAACATAGGAAAAGGGTCTTTACCAACAAAACCAATGGTGGTAGAGTACTGTTCAGCAACTTACCCCTATAGGGATCCACCTTTGTGTCGTGATAGTGACAGGGTCATGTTTCAATTCACAGTGTAGAGTAGCTAGTAGACTTGCACGTTAGACCCGGTTATAGGAGACCAACGCACCAATAAAATCTATGGTTTCTATAGGCTACGGTTATTTCTACTTCTCTATTTTGGTCCAGGGAGCTGCGTGTTTGTGCGATATCTTATTACAATAAAAACACTAGAATAGTAATTCGAAATGCGTTTGCGAAAAAGACGGTACGTTCTGAATAAAAATACAAGTTAAATATAATTAGAATGTAATAAGCCTCTATGATCAAGTGATTCAGTGGTTGGACTTGACTGCACAAGGTCCCGGGTTCGAATCCTGGGTCGAGCAACAAACAGAAAATTTGGTTTTCCAATTTTCTAATAAAAAAAACATTGCTCGGGATTGGATATGTGCCCGGTTGGCGATAGGCTTGCCACCTATCACATTGTGGGACTTAGTATTTCGGCTAGTCGTGGGTGCCCTGGTTGCGCCTCTGCCTATCCCTATGGGGATATGGGTGTAAAGATACTCTATAATAAATCAGAGTGAACGTAGAAAGAAAGATATCTAAGTAAGTATGTAAGTAAATTAACTAATTAAAAAAATAATATTACTTAACACAAGTATTATTTGCGAATTTATTAGCTACGACACAGTAATAACGCTTCAGTTACGACAGAGCTACAATACGTATGTAGCGATTGGCTACGTGGGTCTACGAAATGTGATTTCAGGGAAAATATAAACTTAGATATCTCGTAGGCTTATTAGGTTGACTTTGACAAAACAAACGGATTTTTTCACACAGACATCTTATAGTGATATCGTATTCACCCATACTAAAATAATAAATGCTTAGATTTGTTTGTTTGTCCATCTTTTACGTGTCCGCAGAGCAAAATTATAGTATATTTTTTAAGTGTAGATAAAAGTCTAAAATGTGACAAAGGCTATTTTTTCATTCCGATATCTAAAGAGGCATTAGGAATAGCTAACTCTGATATGCAGGCGTAGCCGCGGACAACACCAACAAATTTAAACAATCTTGTCAATGTCAAGCTTGGAGTGTAATACATAAAGACAAATGTTAGAAAAATTAATTAGTACAGACAAAATATGTTCTGCTACCCTAATATCCGTCTGCTTGTTTGCCTTCCAGTATCATAAAAAAGTAAAAGATTTACCAAGGGTTATTGAACATTTTCTTATTTTAATATTAGTTTTGTCTAGATTTCTTAAATGAACTTCACAAAAAGCGAGCAAACTTTAAAAAGCAGTCGACCGCTGGCAACAGCTACTGATAAATTAGAAACGTTGCATTTTATTATCCCTACGATATTACTTTACGAATTGGCAACATGATTTACTAATAATGACAAAATATGTCTATTGTAGAAATATAATATTCATGCCGTATTTCCACGAAACTTTTTATTAAAATGCGTTACAATAAAGGTACTGATAGACTTGAGCATTCACTTGTAACAGAACATCGATCATTCGCCATTTTTATATTTGTCGAACTGAAAAACGAGCCGAGCCAAGCATAGAGCCAAACATTGCTATGAACATTTTCATGAGCATTGTAGTGAACGCTCTAGTCTTCTTCTTCTTTTATAAATATTGCTTTCGATTGTTTTTCACGACTTACTTTGCCAATGTCAAGTTACTTAATTCTTATTTCTTATACAGTCATTAGTCACTATTTACAAAGTCATGTCAGATCAGGGTCTTAAGTAAAGCGGTGGCTTCGTTACTCAAGCTCATTTAGTCAGATTTGACGGCAGCGAGGAAATAGATGATACACTATTTTTTTCATGATTAATTCATTTGTGCACTTTCACTGAACAAAATTAATCTAATTCCCACCTAAATTAACCAATTTCACTCAATATAAACACGAAATTCAATAGTATTGAACAAATACGACCATCTTCATTCAACGCCAAAACTCTCAACGCTCTAGTCGATGCTCGTTAAAAATATTCTTCACGATGATGGCAGACTTGACGATCGCGTGTGCTGCATTTATATTTATTGGTGATTCTCATTCAGTGAAAAAAAGAAACAGAGCAATAAGGGGCGAGGAACGATGATCAAAGCTTGGCTCGGCAAAAAGCTCGAAGCAATGCTCGCTAGAATGCTCTTCAGAACGCTTAATAGAATGTTCGCTAAAATGTTCTCGTTATTTTTTTGTGATGTAACATTCGCACAAACGCTCATTACAAGTGAATGCTCAAGTCTATCAGCACCTTTAGACGTTAACAAAATATTAAATTCTGCAAACGACTTTTCTTTAAAAGTTATTTCTTTCATGAAAATCAGAACGAATTGAATCGCTTTGATGAAGTTACTGTGAGAAGCTTTATAAAAAATGTATCGTTTTTATTAAATGTTTTTTGACTTAATCCAAAAATCTGAATGAAACTTTCATCTGATGTTCATGGTAACGCAAAAAATGTAGATAACTGTAAGACAGCTGATGGTGGTAGGGTCGTGTTTGTCGGAACCGGAGACCGGAGGCTACATAAGTTTTATAACTGTCTAAACGCCATAAAAACTATAGTCGTTGGTACAAGTAGCCGAAGCCAGAAAAACTTTCTACAAAATAAGGATCATTACGCCTGTATACAAAGAGGTATGCAGAGATGCAACCAGCACACCCACGACTAGCCAAAGACACTAACGACCACGCTTGGTCAGAAAATTAAGATTCAATCTGACAGTAAGTCACAATTTTGTGTAGAAAATGTCGACTGAATGACTATCTAAAAGGTAGTCGACGTCTCTACTTAACTACTTGAAGTCCCGGGTTTGATCCCCGGGTCAGGCAACAAAAAATTAAGAAAATACATATTTCCAATTTTCTAATAAAAGTAACGTTTCCTGGAATTGGATATGTGCCCGGTTGCCGAAAGGCTTGCCACCTATCACATTGTGGGACTTAGTGTCTACGACTAGTCCTGGGCGGTCTAGTTGTGCCGCTGCCTACCTCTTCGGGGATATGAGCGTTAAAATACTTCTTTTTTCTATTTCTTCTTCTAGTATATGTATAAATGTATGAATATTATGTATAAATACTAACAGTAGCTTTTAACGAGCGTTAAACGAAGTGAACACCGCTGCCCTCGAATTTTCACACAAGGGGTAGGTATTCTTATCACAGATGCGTTGCCTATTACTAAGGAATATGTGTACGCTCCATTTTTTAACAAATTCGTTCACGAGTTCGTTCTTTTTTTGAAAGTGCCCAAGTTTTATACGAACCAATTAACTATAGTGCGCGCCAGATAACTGGTTATTTTCGTACTGGTATTTTTTTAAGTATTTCTATCGTTGACTAACACAATAACTCAAGCATATAATTTGTTTACTTTAAAATAAGATTAGTCAGTGTATTTTTAAAGGATATTTTATTTATTAATTTATTTTTCTCAGCAGGAAACCCCTTAGTGGCAGCCGTCAGGTGTCGCAGTTCTCGCGCTACTCCGACATGATGACCCCTCCAGCCCGCCGATCTTACTACCACCCAAGTCAATATATTGACTACGAGGTTCCTGAATACATACCCTACTCCTACTGAATCTCTGACTCCATAGCTAAGAGGACACCACGTCTAGCAAGAACTAGAACATTCCAGAAGGAATCTCAACGTACAAAAACTTCGCGGGCTTTAATCTTTAACTATCAGTATTACTGGCCATATCTGAAGCATATCCTGGCTTCGCAGTTATCCAATACGAGCTTTGGCGTATTCTAATCGCAATATTTTTATATTTATAATAAAATCTGAGGTTTCCCCTTTTAGATATGCGATTTGTAATCTCTTAAAATATTCATTGTATTTTTATAGACGTAAGTTTCAAGGCATTAGGCCTAAGAAGAAATGACAATAAAATTTCGAATCAATGAAAAAAATCAATTAATTATTATACCGTCAATTTTAAAGACGTTTCGACAATAACAATTGTAACCAAAGTATTTTACTAGTCTATTTTAAGGTTTTAAACGTAGGTACACTTTTAAATGTTTACATTGTATGTAAAGTCAGATTTATTAATATGTATGCAAATACCATCTACTACTTTTCAAGTACACAATTTGGTCACACACTTCTGTCGCTTTATATCTTTAGAAATGCGCAAAATATTCACAACTCAAAAACTAATTACATTTTATTTTTAATCATCCGGCAAACATGTATATTCATAAATCTTATAATAAGTATATTTGGCAAATTATTATCTAAAAGATATGCAATTTCTTATGTACGCAAAATGTTTAAGAGCGCCAATTTGAGATGTTTATATAATAATTCATCTGTCTGTACTTTTTGTACTAGTGTAAATCTTATTATCAGGCTTGTCCCATAATTATTATTTCAGTGTGAAGTCTAATAAATGTATTGTGTAAGTATCTATCTTGCTAATTTTACGATGTACCGTCTGAGCCCGACGGCTACGTTTATTTAAAATTTACGTATTTCGCGTGTTCTGTGCACCACACTTAAAGTACATTTATTGTAACTAGAATTATGACAATAAAAATAAAACTTGACAATAAATTAGAATGACTAGATTAAAAACCTAAAATGCAAATTTGGATATACCTAACACCAAATTTTTCCAGCATTTAGGTTCTCACTTGTCTTTTGACAACCATACTTCAAATTAGGATACAGCCTAAAATTTTAAAATATTCCAATCTTGAAATTTGTTGCTATTTTAGTATTAAATGAATGTGTACTTATGTAGTTTGTTCTAATGTTTACCTATAGATAATTATACATAATAATTGTTGTGATTAGGATTTAAGATTATTATCCTGTATTATATATCCAACAGCCTTCAAGACGGCTACGTCGGTTGCGGGTGGGCGAAGCTAAGCGTCACTGCTTTTGGAATATTGCACAACCGGGCCGACAAATTAATGCTTTAACTACATTTAAATGTTTGATGTTAATTATATATTAGCGAAGCGCAACGCGCTGTCAAAATAATAATCTATCAACAGCCTTAGTTAAGTGGTATCCATAAAAATCAAAGGCATTAAAATGTTGCATTGATATTGCGATGTTGAGAGGAAGGCTGTTAATAAGGATGTTGTTAACTATTTATGCAATTAGTTATATTTGACTATGTCTATTATCTATCGACTATACGACGGTAAACGTCAACATAACCTCACAGACTATATTAGCTTTAAACTTATATTACGTACAGCTTTAAGCTAGAAAAATTCATCAATCTTCTATTTATGAATGGACGAACAGTCCTATCCTATTTAGCAGGATGTCTATACATAATTTATTTATATATAATTTTCTATAAATATTTAGTAGTTTTACACAATTTTTGTTATATAATTTAAAATATATTGTGTAGCATGTATGAAAGCATATTACAAGTATTAAAATAAGTATATTATCTTTAATGTTTTTATTCCATGTATTTAGATTGTTCGTATAAACATATCTTGTAATGAAATATGATGTCAAATAATCAACATATTGTCTAATAACCATATCATGTAATTATAAACTTGTACCTAATGAAGTCTAGCTACAAATGAAAAAATTAAGGTTTTGGTTTTGAAAGATTAGTCCCAGCCTAACCCGAGCAAATGTTGAAATAACTAGTTTGTCGACTGCTTAATTTTTAACTATTGTGCTGATCTAAAATCATTTCAGAATTTATTAATTAAATTTTTTTTTTCGAATTAATTGGAAAATGAATCTAATTTACTGTTTTTAATTATTTCTTATTTCGCGTGTGGAAATTATATAAATATGTAAAAAAGGTATTCATTTAAAATGAAACTGATTTTTGAAAATGTTATTTTTTAAAACATTTTATTAATGATTTGTATAGTGAAACTTTTGTTACAACGTCTCAATTTTTTAGTCTATATGTCGCATGTCGCGTGACGGTGACGTCAGAGCAGCCGAGGCCAAAATGGCGGTGTCTATAGTTTATAGTTAGGTATAGATCAAGTTTCACTTTTAGTTTTTACAGTGGTTTCGTAAAACCACACTATCTTTTTTTATTGAAGTATGTTTTAGTGTTATAATAATTAAACACTATTTAATTTTAAAACTTAGTCTATTTTAGTGACATCAAAAAAGGTTTGATAAAAGCATTTGAAGTCTTGAAACCGATTAGGCATTTAGTTTTATTAATTTTATGTCTATGTCTTAAACATTTTAGATCAGTCACTCGGATAATTTGTCAGACATTTGACATTTAGTAAAATATCTAATGGTATTGAAGTGGAAAAACTTGCTAGTCTTAATTATCCACATTAAAAATGTTAGTAATGTATAGGTATAGCTTGCAACTTCTCCTGTTATGACCTAGCACAAGTATTCAATTGGCTAACTATTGAAAGTCAAAGGAAAAATGACAATAATATGACTATATGACTATAAATAATTGTAACGGTCTTAAACGCGTACTGGCCGTATAGATATACAAAGTAACCATTTTAAAAAAGTTTAAAATGTATTTTAATTGGTGTTCTTTTTTTGAAAAAATAAAGTTAGTTAACTACTCCTGAGCATATCGTTTTTTATTTTTTTTACTTACGAATCCTATTTTTATACTCTAGAAATTCCCAAATTTTGAAATTGTCTACTTTGTAACACTTGAGGTGCCTTCTCAAAGGTTCTCAAAGTTTTAAAAAGGCGCTAACTTTTAAATTCATAATTCTTTTGGATATATTTGTGACATCGTCCGCTCCATGATTTAATGTTATCGTAAATTTAAATGTGGGTACTAAACCAATTTCAATGAAACCTTTTCTACATTACTTCGGAGTAATTTAGTTACCTTATAATTACTCCTTGTTGTTCTTAGGACTATAAGATAAGTCTACCTGTCAAGAAGTTTTTTTTTATGACAATGGAAGACAAACAAGCAGACGGATTTCCTGATGGTAGGAAATTCACGCCGCCTAGAGACACAAAGGTGGTAATAGTGTGTCGCTAACCTGAGACCGGGATGTTAGGACTTGAGCAAAAGTAAGTTTAGCGGCTACCTTACCCTCAAACCGAAACACGTCAACGGCAAGCACTGACACTATGGCGGCGGGAGACGAGCCGCTGCAAAACTCTACCACCTAGTCAGATGTCACGGTGTTAGTTACGGTTAGTTTGCTTTTTACGACCTGCCTGGCCGGAAGGTCTTTTCTGGACGGACGGAGACAACGGGCACCAGACTCTCACCTAGGCTTTACTAAGACTGTATCAATTAGTTGTTAATTTACTTCTATACCTAGGGTGACAGTAAATAAATTTGAATTGAATTGAATGTATATAAATACTTAAATAGATACCAGAATAAATTTAATAAACACCCAGACCCGGAAATGTAAACATCTAAATTTTCATCACACAAATTCCTGCCCCCGTCGAGAATCGAACCCAAGCCTCGCGAAGTTGTTGTAATTAAGCGTGTATGCTAGCCACTCGACCAACGAGGCAATGATCCTATACGTTGGCTGATTTTTCATCCCTATGATCTTTGTGTTTGGAATTCCAAATACTGGGTGTTGGTTCCAAGAAGGATATAATTTTATCATTAAACCAGATACGCAACCAGATACATTATTAATTGAAAGTACGTAAAGCACAATTCAATAAAAACGCACACAAACATAGCGTGGCTAGCGCTTGCAGCAAATTCCTTTGATTTGTGTAAAAAAAACCTTTTCAAAAACCGAAACTCGATCAGATCCGCTAAAAATCCTGGCTTATACAATCCTAGCCAAACAGCCTATCTACTCGTATGCGTTTGTAATGATTTGTGGAAGTTTGGCAAGCGTGTTAATCCAGCAAAACATTCTTTTTTGGTGTAAATAGGCAACCGTTACTTGTTGTCACCAGGAAATCAGTCTGTTTCCTATCCTTGAAAAAAAAGTGTGTGTGCGCTTCACACATGACAGACGTGAAACTTCAGTAAATCGACAAAGAAATGAGATGAATATATATTTTTGTCTCTTACCTGTAGTTTTTCCGTTGCACCCGTTTTAAAATCACAATGATTCTAAAGAAGTTTCACTTCAAAAATGAA
>NJDD01000797.1:70855-86062 GCA_002245505.1 Calephelis nemesis
ACAATTCAATAAAAACGCACACAAACATATGGATGCGTGGCTAGCGCTTGCAACAAATTCTTTTGATTTGTGTAAAAAGCCTTTCCAAAAACCAAAACTCGATCAGATCCGCTATAAATCCTGGCTTATACAATCCTAGCCAAACAGCCTATCTACTCGTATGCGTTTGGAATGAATTGTGGAAGTTTGGCAAGCGTGTTAATCCAGCACAACATTCTTTTTTAGTGTAAATAGGCAACCGTTACTTGTTGTCGCCAGAAAAACAGTCTGTTTCCTATCCTTGAAAAAAAAAGTGGGTGCGCGCTTCACACACGACAGACGTGAAACTTCAAAAAATCGACAAAGAAATGAGATGAATATATATTTTTGTCTTTTACCTGTAGTTTTTCCGTTGCACCCGTTTTGAAATCACAACGATTCTAAAGAAGTTTCATTTCAAAAATGAAATTATGACAGACTATTAAAAGACCGTACCGTGTTGGTCCGGGCTCCTTTGTAGAATAGATCATCTGCCTTCCTGTGGCAGGCAGCTCGTAAAAGGCGAGCATAGGCTTGCCGTCCCTAACACCGTGATATCTGACTAGGTGGTAGAGTTTCGCAGCGACTCACCCGCATTGATCGGTATAAGAAATTAGATACCTGGGGTCCTAACATGAATGCTTATAGCAGTATTATTTCCATGTTGCTTAATGTCGACTTATATATGCAACTTGTCTTGTCTTTCTCCGATGACAATAAGTATTATTAAAATAATATTGTTTTAAGAGCTTATTACACCCACCTAATCTACTCAGCTTTCGAATATAGTTCAATCTTTCCTGTTGCAATTTAAGCTCTGTCATTAAAAAGGCCATCCTTCACATCAGGACTAAAAAGTCAGGAAGTCATAAATTGGTTTTCTTCCCAAACACGACACGTCCAAAATTTCGTAACGGTAACAAAGTTTTCGCAACAGTTCAGAGAAAAAATTGCGAAGGTACTTATTAGAAAAGTTTTCGGACGAAACGTTTCTCTAAAACTTTTAGGATTTCAGATTTTCTTGCAACTTTAGGGGAATTACGAAAACTTTGATTCGATATACATATTCTGGGGAACTTAGAAAGAACGTTGTTAAGTCTTCTTACAAAGTTATAATTGATTCTAAACTTCACTGACAATTACACAATTAACATTCAGTGTCGTTAATCTTCTTAGTTACTTTAATAAAATATTATGAAATGTATTATTGAGTAACATCTGCTAAATAATTAAGCGCAGTAAAACTAAGAAAACCGAGTCCAACCGCCTCGTTTGTCGAATGGCGTAAATGCCTAACTACACCGACCAACCGCGAGGCTCAGGTTCTATTCCCGAAGGGGGCAGGCATTTGTGTGATGAACATTTAGATGTCTGCATTTCCGGGTCTGAGTGTTTGTTAAATTTTTTATTCTGGTATCTATTTAAGTATTTGTATGTGTTAGCATCGTTGACTGACACCCATAACACAAGGTTAATTTGGGTTAGATTTAATTTGTGTGACTTGACCAGGGATACTTATTTATTTATTTATTGTGTTTTTCGAAAGATAGCAAATGTTTACGAAATAGTCTTACATAAATTTTATCTACATCCTACTAGTAACACTAACTGTTACTTCGCTATCAGTAAGTATGTGGAACTTACTTACCACTTACTAAGTATGTGGTAAGTTCCACACACTTATCACTTACTAAGTATGTGGTCCAAATCTCTAAAAATATGGTTCACTTTCTACGTTCAATCTGACTTGATTAAAGTTAAACCCATGGACGTTTTTTTTATACGTCCGTGGTTAAACCGTATATTTTTTATTTTATTCATTATCTAAGTCAAAAATAATTGTTATCTATTAACGAATGATGCAATGAAAATATTATTTGTATGTTTATTCCCATAATTTAAGCGCAACAGAAAAAACTGACTTACTAAAATTGATAGATACCTTAACACAACAGACGAGTTTGTTATAACACTTATAACTCGAGATCTGCTAGACCAATTTTCATGGTTTTTGATTCGTTGGATTTGTCTCTGTCCCGAATAGCAGAATACATCTTAAAAACAATGAAAACTTGACGAATACATATGTTTATAAAGGAAGTTCATGTTAGTTAAACCATTTATAACTCGAAAACAGATAAACCGATTAGGCTAAAAATTTATGTACGAGGTAGCTTAGAACCGGCAGAAGGGCATTTTACACTGGTACGTTTTATCCCGTACAACAGCGAAGAAACTAGTAGAAATAACATTTTAGTATTTTCCATACAAACTGAATGGGCCGAACGAAGTTCAAACAGAATACTGGAAGGCAAACAAGCAGACGGATTTCCTGATGGTAAGAAATTCACGCCCCCTAGACACCAAAGGTGGTAATGGTGCGTTGCCAACCGGAAGCCGGGATGTTAGGCCTTGAACAACAGTTATTTTACCGGCTACCTTACCCTACAAACTGGAACACGTCATGACGTTATGGCGGCTGGAATAGGTAAGGCGGTGGTACCAATCCGGGTGAGTCGCTGCGAAACTCTGCCATCTTGTCAGATGTCACGGTGTTAGTTACGTTAAGCCTATGCTTGCCTTGAACGAGCTGCCTGGCAGAAAGGCAGATGGTCTATTCTTGCAAAGGAGCCCGGACCAACACGGGGAAAACATAAGTCATCATTAGATATGAATGATTTAATAAATCACTTTGCCAAAAAAAGGCATAAAGATTGTATATTTAATTTGAATTGTTTGTTATTTTTTGTTAAATAGTGAAACATAGGTATAATTACGATAAATACTTTTACTAAATACTTTCTTATACTTTTATGCATTTTGTTGTGAAATCTTTACCCTTCCTAAGGGCCCCCAAATAAGTTTTTATACGGTGCCGCGCCAAAGCACGCTACGCCACTGGTCTAGGGTAAATGCTTCCTCACTATTTCGAAATTAGAAGGCCAAAAAGAAATAACAAAACAATTATAGATAATTTCTTATATATTTTTACATTTCAAATAATACAGGCGGTTACATAAAAAATAAATAGGGTTACTCGATTTACATATTTAATGTGATGATGCACAACTTAAACATAAATTTATATAAAAAAAATGTACACACAACGTCAAAAGTAAAATATAAAAAAGATAACGCATAAGGCTGTTTAAATGCTGATTTCCAAATACGTTAGGCGGCCATTTTTAAAATAAAAATGGCGGAAAAAAGTAGAACAACTTTAAATATCATCAACACGTAGCATGTTGTAGCCGTACGTAGGCGCTTGCTACGAACATAATTAGAATCTGACTCAGCCCCAACACAAATACAGAATGATACGTATACATTTTCCAAGTTCGAAAGGTTATTACATATATTAGACATATTATATACGCTTGTAACTAGTTGTTCTATTCCTTTCCCATGTTTGCAAAAACTCAATATACCTACAGATTTTTGGTTTTAGATTTAGCGAAGCTTTTTCTATACATAATTTAATGCTTAGTATCAATAAAAATGCATTATCAATGTATACGAAAGCTATTAGGTATTCATTAGGGTAAGCGCATATAGCGCAGACTTAATATTGATCCATTTATGTTGATAAAAATTACGTAGCTTGCACTTTTCAAGATTAAATTAAATAAATACTTAGAGGTTGTTTCTCATACAGGATTGACAGCCCTGCATGAGGATCCCCAAAATATTTATCTCATGATGGTACAAGCAGCCCAAAAATGCGGTAATCGATTTACCCCCGGAAACATACAGAGGTTGCATTAACAAAATTCTTGAAAAAATAGTGTGCGCAGACCTTGACAAAGGGAGTTGTTACTATTTGCTTGTCGCCAAAAATTCTGTTAAAGTTGACGATAACACAAAAAATTGCGTACGTCAAATCCAAGAGTCGTTTCAGGCTACGTTTGTTTTTATAATGCTGTGTATAAAAACAACTAATTAACATAGGATTTATTTGATTAACATCAACTGAGACAAAGCATTTTATAGACTAAAATTAACGACTATTATATTATATTCGTTAATGTTAGTTTAAAAATACCAGCGTAGGTGTCGATTTGTATAAATTTATTTCATTCATATAGAGCGTTTTCGAAATAAATAAAAACAAGAGACGGAACATTTTAAATGCGTCAAGTTATTTGGAAAAAAATGCTGGTACTGGTAATGCTGTTTCACGCCCACTAAATTATTTTAATTTATCACTATCTTCTTTCAGCGATGGTAATAAGAAGATACGTAACACGTTTAGTGCTATCAGATTAGTTTGTACACATTTTTACAGATTTAATATATTCCTCGGAAAACGTTGATTAAAACATCACGAGTTGACATGTCCGGACTAATCTGACATGTCTAAAGTGTTCCATCTCTCTTCTTTTTGTTTCATTCTGTTTGTTTAATTTGTAATACTTTCAGTCGACATCTTCCGAGGTATAGATTAATAGTCTATAGAAATGTCGTGCACAAACTAATTTGACAGCACTAAACGTGTCTTGTCTCTTTCTATTAAATGCAGTAAAAGAAGATAGTAAAGTTTAGTTCAGCACCACAGTCTAACTATTAATACTTGAGTCTCGAAACAACCTCCCCTCATATCAAAATCTGCGAGGACAAAGAGAGAATTTACATTTTTTTATTGAAGTATATAACTCAATAAAATTGCAAAATATTGCGACACAAACAGGTTAATATCAAGTAAAATAAAAAAAAACTTAAAATTAAAGTTAGATCTTTGGACTTTCGCCAATTATAAATAGTGGAATTTTATTAAACCAATTGTATTTAATACCAATGGAACGATTAAATTATGTTCAGTCTTATAACACATATCCGTCTCGTTAATAAACTTTGGAGTTAATTTGTCAAACTAATCAATAAATAGATAGTAGAGAACGTTTTGCTCTTACAGCCAGTTTCCGAAATGCCAATCAATTTGTATTTACGATATATATATCTCTTAATAGCAGCCGTTTACCGTGAGTTCTTTATAAACTTTCACACGGTTTTTTGATAGGTGTTTCGGAAACTTGCTGTTAGACTTGTAAATTACAAGTGTTTTATATGTAAACGTCACTGTACTACTGCATTAGCGACTGTTTGTCTGTTTGATACTGCATTACGAGAAAACTACAGAACCTATTTTTATAAGGTTTTGATTTTGCTTTGTTTTATCATTAACGAATCGAATACATCTTAGAAAGAAAATAGGAACAAATAAATTAAAAAACCTATTAGATATAAACGTACCTACTTTATTATCATTGATAAAGCAAAACCACGATTACCTCAAATTATTCGTAATTATTATTAATTGTTCTGCATTACATTTATTTTTCGTGCATTATGAGCACCATCGCTTAACATTTCTTGATTGCATTTCCATATCAAAAGGTTGATGGCATTCTGGGCATTTGTTGTGCGCCTTTGTGTGTCAGTACGTTTTTTTAGTTTACTTATTTTACAGTTTTTTAGTATTTGGTGCAAAATAAAGAATTAGTCTACACCATTTTATTCAAAAACCATAAATTCTGACATATTCGATTGAAGGATAGGTATTTGTTGTAATAAGTAAAAGCTGTAGACGCACTCTAGGCATTTATAATGCAAGTACAACTTATACTCGCAGTTCTTTTGTTAAGTATTTGTTACACAATCTTATTCCGAAAAAAATGTGAACTCGCTCCTCGTAAAGCAAAACGTGTCTGTATTCCAAGTTGAATCTTACAAAAGAATCCATAATGGTCCCATTTTGCTCACAAAGTTTATTAATAGACGCATAGATTGAGAATAAGGTATGAAAAAGAGGTAGGTCTGTTTTCTACACACAAAAATTATACCAATTTTAACACTTAAAGTTCCTTTTCCAATAGAAACATTTTTACAAGAATTCTTACGTAGAACTCACGGAGCAATTTCCAACCGCGCCCGCCGTAGATGCGGACTTTCCAACTGTCATCATGATATAAGAAAATTTAAATAGAAATAATTAGGGTAAAGGCAGCTATTTCTGACCCATCGCAAAACTGGAGGTATCACAGACCCACTTAACTGATTTACATTTCTTACTTCTTTAGAAAGATTTTAAACATATATTAGTTAATTGTGCCAGTGATACCGACAAAATTGTGATAGGTCGGTAATAGCTGCATTTACCTTAGAGTAGTTTCAATATTTTACAAACGCATCGAACGTGGTTGTAGTATTTAAGGCTTAGTCTGCAATATTTTTGGACCATTAACTACCGCAATCAGAGAAGTCAATTTAAATTTGATCTTTCGTTAAGTTAAAAATTTAAAAAATTGATTTAATGACTGATTAAAATATCATTGAAGTCTCTGAGTGCGACCGTAAGTTAGCACTTTTGATAGTTTTCAAACAAAACAGTTGTGTGTGTTACATACTCCAGTTCTTACACTAGTATTATTGTGTGTATGATTGTGATATATTGTAACCAAGATAATAACAGAAAATATGAAATATGTAAGCACCTATTACTATTGCATCTAATATTTATGGGACAAATTACAGTCAGTCCATTTAAGTAGTCTTCTTTTAATGTAGTATATAATGCTCGACCATTAAACTTGAAAATGATCATGTCGTTTTTATACAATCATAGATACACAAACCCCGTTTGGTCAACTGATATGTTGCTTTTAACAAAAAAATGGCATTATAACTAAATTAAAACAGTATTTCGATTTACACATGATAAAAATAAAGAAAGGTATTATCTATCGTAATTTTAGACATTAACAGTATGGTTTTATTGAAAATAAAAAAAATATAGGAATGTTCCTTGAAAAATTTAAATATTTAGTACCCAATGCAATTAAAGATATTTGTATAAATTTTTAAGTTATAAAATTATTTTTAATTTTATATCTCAAGACACAAGATACAACATCGACGTTTTAATTTTCCTTTATAACAAAACTTGTTCTGGTGGATTAAAAAAAATATAAGAAGTTAGATTATAATATTGTGATGTAACATTTAAAAAATCTATTTGTGCACTTATAAGAAAAACTTAGCATAATTAGTACATTGAATACTTTCACATAGCGAAATTTAAATTCTGCAATTCTTTTTCTATGTGGTCTACAGATTTTTTTTTTAATTCGGAAAACGTTTATAAAAAATTTTTCGTTTTAAGTTATTTTGTCGGAGAGGTAGAAAGAAAAGGTAGATAATATGTTTAAAGTATAATAGTACTGGTCAAATTGATATCGTCAAGACCTTCTGCAAGACTATAAATAAAAATATACTTTTTTACACTTTTTTTCGAAAAAATAATAATCTTGAAATCTAAACATAAATATAGAGTATGCTTCGCTTTAAATAAACAGTATCAAAGACTCGCGCTTACACTTCTCAATTGTAATTGAAAATTATATAAAATCTATAAAACAAAATCAGACAGTAACAAAACGAAAAATAAGTGTTCAGTCATGTTACTTTGAAATGAGTAACGAATAAGTTTTTATAATTCCCTACATTTGTAAATCCAGTGATCAAACAGCCTTACAACATAGAGTAAATTTTGTGCAGGCGTAAATAAGTGTGCACTACAAAACAATATACAGGGTGTAAAAAAATACACCCTTTGTGAGTGTATTTTGTGATTGCGTTATTACGACGAACGCACAGACGTGATAGAAGTAAACTTTTTTATAGCTATTTCTGTAGTCACCTACGACATGCCTGTAATTGTCTCGCATGTATTTTTAAACAGTCGTGGTAAGGTATGGAGAGATAGCGAGGACATATAGTTGACAAGTTACAGCATACTGGGATCGGTGACTTGAGAGTGCCACACGTAGACCAAAGGAATATAAGGAAGAGCCTTGACCTTATAATGCTAGGAACAAGATTTGCTGGAAATCCCAGAACATGTTGATAAAGGAAGATCTGAATATGGATAAATATAAATACTAGTCCTTTTTTGGCCAGGATTAAGACCAGCTATAGAGAAAGTTTCTAAATGTTTTTAAAAAGACACTGACAAGGCTAATGTCGTTAAGTTAGGATCCACTTTTTTCACAATTAGATAATTTGACTTTACAAAGCTATTCAAAAAAAGTTTACTTCTATAAATAAAAAAAAAACACATTTATATGTACAAGGACAAAACCGGTGTCCCACAAATGTCGTATATACCAAAAAGGTAATATGTAAATTTGCTAAGCGAAAAACATCTATATTGTATACGGAATAGAATTGAAACTAACTACGCGATTATACTTAGCTAAGCCTAAAATGGCACATACGAGAGCTTCCAACAAACATAACCAGCTCTTATTTTTAAACTTAAGGCTTCGGTCGTCATACAAGATATGTAATAAGCTGGTAGTATATACAGAAATAATAACAGTTTATAGTATAAATTTATTGCATAAAATAATCCAATGCCTTTATATTAACTTGCATATATACATTAGCTACATTTTTGGGGATTTTATTTAACTTTTTTGAGTCACTAATAAGTACAAAGCAGACTCTTTAGTTATAAGTATCTACACTAATATTTAAAATCGCCCTTTTTTCGTTGATCCCGCTTATAATCCTGGAAGAATCATTCAAATTCGAAACCCTCTTTAAATATTTGATAGCCTTTGTGACATGGCGATTATCAGGACTAATAGGCTCGTATAAAACTGCTGGCAACAGCGCAAACTTATTAATTATTAGCAGCCACATTCTGTAATACCCAACATTATAAATTAGACACAAAATCAAATACCATTACTTACTACTTAAGATATATTGCAAATAAGTTACAGATCGAATCATCTTTCAGATTTTGAGCCAATATTAATTCACATTTTATTGGACGTATCTTTTTGAGCATATATAAAAATAGCATTATATTCGCAAATAACTGTACTGTATATAATCCTTCCTAAATTAACTACATCAAATCTTAAATACCACCAAAATATACATTATGCATTGAATTAAAAATGCAAAAACATTTGTGAAGCAAAATCATTTTTATTTACAAAAAATAAAGCATACTATGATCAAACATAATCTTACTGTTGTGTTCCGACCGAAGCCTTATTCACTCTGTAACTCTGCAAAATGTACGTGATATGAAAAACGACTATTTGTTACTTATAGTAAATAAATTTGTGCTTGTCTGACAATTATAATATTACATTTATATACATACATATTACATAGAATCAGTTTGTCTTTCAATTGATATTTTATTACTTTACGTATAACTGAGGCAAAATCAACTATTCGACCTCTATGCTATATTTGAAGAGAACTAAAAGAACTAAAACTCCTTTTTATGTTAATTATGGAATTTAAGTAATTTCTGTAGCAAAAGTAAATATGATCCCACTATTTACTCAACTCGCTTAGCGTAAGTCTTATTTAATGAAAGACAAAACAGCTTTTCAGTATCATAGTTAATTAATTAGAAATCAGCTTACATTTTCTCTGTATAATATAATGTATAAAAACTCATTTATTGAATATATAAAATAAGATGTAACATGACTTGTTTGAAGGATTAGCGCACACACCTAACGCCACCACGAAGCACGGGTTCGATTCTCGATGGGGCAGAATCCATTTAAATATTTCTGTGTATTCGTTTTGTGGACTAAAACTAACTGTTGGTAGGTAGGTAGGTAGCAGTTGGTATTTTTCCAACGATACTCATTTAATTTTTTTTAAGTTACGAGAATAAAACAAAGGGAAAATGTAACTTAAAAAAATCTTCTATATTTAACAATTAGCCTCTTTTCTATTATCTATCTCCGGGTAGCGATTATACTCGAGTTCGAATTACAGTAATCATCGCTGTTAAGCATCAAAATAATAGTAATATAGCCTATCTCTTATTGTCGATAGATTATTAAAATTGTTTATAGGTAGAGGAGATATTAAGATTTACGACGAAGGCTGAAACTGACATCTCCCATAACATACATGTCATTCTACTATGTCTATTCGAAATTGACATCAGAAATTTATTTGAAGATATGCTGTAGTAAAATAAAATATCCCTTGAAAGACTTTAGGTTAGTTTTGCAGTATTCTCTTAGTGTTCCTTAGGTTTATACATCCATTTACATATTACGAACACTTCGCTAACAATAAACATTTTTTGATGAATGTTGACTTATATGACTAAACTAGATGTTACCCCAGATCTTCGGCTTTAACAATCATTTTGTTGACAGGGTAAAAATTAGCCTACTTTACCCGTTTTGTTAACAGGATAAAAACTAGCCTACATTACTTTCCAACTTCGTAATAATCTCCACAGCGTTCCACAACGTTGTGGAAAAAGAAACAAACACACTACATTTTTATTGCATTTATGATATGAACATTGGATTTTTTTCATTCATAATAATGAAAAAAAAAGGTTTTTTTTTCATTCATACTAATGAAAAAAAAGGTTTTTTTTCTTGTCTTGAATTACTGTGCTATTTCTAGAATAAATTCGTTTTCAAGATAAAAATCTGAAACGGTAATAGTAAGTTTAAGCATTAATATTTATTTATGAGGGCGATATTAGCTGCTTTGGGTAATAACTTAATTACTGTAAAACGCGGACATAGCAGCAACTAGTTATAAATATATGTCTCGCCTTTTAAAGCCATGGTCACAAGTTTTCCAAAAAGTTGCCAAAAAACTTAAACGCTGTCAACACACTTCCCTTGAGCACGCACTGTTCAAAGCCGAAATGTTTCACATCCTTCAATCCAGAGACAAGTCAACTATCATCAAAAACTATATTCCCAAGCGGAGCCCATCATAATTGACAAACCACTAAAAGCAGTCTTCACTTCGTTAATACAACTCTAGGTTACAATAAAAATACTGGACATAACTCGATTTAGTAGGAATTCTGATTATACCTCTTCGTTTATATGTGTACAGTCAGCCACAAAAATAAGTACATTAAAACTTGATTGCTGAATCCTGGGTACCTGAAAAATCTCTACTATAGTTTAACCATTTGCGCGGCGATACGACTGGAAGTATCGGCTGCTGCTCGTGGCTACGCTCTGTCAGTCCGCCGTCTGTCAGTCATCGCTAATAGTCTACCACAATAACAAACGCAAAAAAATTGCATGTCCAATAATGGCGGGATATAGCTGACTTACTAGGTCTACTAGAGTTTTGTAAGATATTATTGTTAAATATGTTACAGTAGTCGAAAGGTAACTAAAGTAGCCTATCTCTTATCTTAAAAGAGGTTATTGAAATTTTCCGTCATTCTTGGTCTTGGATTTTTCAATTTGAAAATTGGAAAAAAGGCCAGGAATTTTTTAAATCATCTCAGTTAAGTCTTGTGAGATCGCAAAACAATATTCAAACAGTAAGTCCTGGTCCGATTTTCATCATTAATTATTAGAATCACTTACACAACGAAATATTTTCACAGATTATACTGATATTTACAAATATAAGCTGAACTTATTCATTTGTTTTTTTTACATTTTTTTTATTAAAAATATATAAAATCAAATATACTTAACACATAAATTTTTGTGGCTGACTTTACATGATTGGACAATGCAAACGATTTGTATTTCGTCGAATTGTATTAAAAATAAACACGAAAATAAACCTACAAGTTTATATTTTTGCTAAACCATATTTTGAGTGTAATGAAACGAAACGAAAATTAAACTCTTTGATTCATCCAATAATCTCTCTTGATACAAAATCATCCACATTGTCCTTTACAACCTACAGATACATACACCTTACAGACGAAATATTACGAAAATGTAATAAAATACACATTTTTACAATGACTTACAATTTCACTCGTTAAACACCCTAACTATTGCGCAGTGGTAATTGTGTATCGTTTGTGTCAAATAAATGCTTTAATAAAACTACTAAATATATAGGGTGCTGCTTTTTTATCACCGAGTGATTTCGATGTTATTAGTGATTAATAATTTTATACACTTTATTGTGCACCAACAATTATTATATCAGGCTCTTATAACAATTACAATATTGAAATAAAAGGACAGTTGGAACAGAGTTAAAATCCGCTTGTGGCGAGTTTTTTGACGGCACTTTGACGATTGTCAATTTTCGTTTTCAGTGGGAAATAATTTATCATCATTGACATCAAAATTCTTCAGTGATAACGCGAAAACAGCAACCTTAGTTGAGTATTTCTTAAGTCTGAAAGAGAAAACTAAGGCACAAAAATGACAATTTCAAAAGAGCAATTTTGAGTTTTTTAACCTATACTTTAATACAGAAAATAATATCAAACTATAAAAACTTACGAAAACCTCGTTGATTCAGTTAATACTTGACGATGTAAAATGAAAACCAAACAATCTTTGCCAAGTTCAGTAAACAAAACTTGTCGAGTTTTTTGTACCTACCTTGTACCAAGCAAAAAAAAACCGATTAATCAGTTATTATTTTGCATTTCTGTTTGGAGAAAATCTGCTTATATTATTTTCACATTTAAAAGTTAAGCTATTGCGTGGTGAGTTTAAACATTTTTTTTATTTTTTTTAACAGTTAGTTTTATTTAAATTAGTATTACTAGTCCACAATAACCATACGACAGATTTACTTAATTTAATTTTGGTTCTTAGTTGTAATAATAATAGAACATTTTCGGATTGGATATATCAGGTAGAGAGTTTATACAAAGGTAATATTATTCTTTCAATATTGTAATATTAGACAAAGACAAACGCAATGTGTTGCGCAAGGATCTTGTCGAGTTCAACTCACAAAGCGCTTTTGTTAATAGCGCTTCAATATCCTCATACCCTTTTTTTATCACCGATATGAATCAAGTAAATACTGACACATTTTTGATCTAGATAATTATGACTAAATTGCTCTTAGTAAAAGTTTATTTTAGCGCTTTAGTCTTTTTTAAATATCAAGTGATATTATATAAACCGTGTGACGTAATTACTTAAACATGTAAGTGTCAATCTTAAATAAAATATTGATACACGACATCCATAAAGGTGTAGAAAACAATGTATACGATATCATAATATAGATAATATTAATTCACAACTTACGCATTAATTACGCGAATTTCGCTCAAATATAAGAAAAAATATTCGCGATTATGTATCTAACCATCCTGTACTTGTTAGGCGGAAATTTCGACCAGCCACTAGCTACCGGATAGACATTGGCTGAGAATGTTGGCCGTAGCACAAAGCCAATGTACACAAGAGCCCCAAATTGATGAAAATTTAATCGTCTTTTTATGGATTACGGAAAAAAAATTAGCAAAAAAACAATATGCAAAGATAGCATGAATTACTGTTGCATTAATAGCCCAAATATATATATTCATGTCGCAAAAGATAATGTAGTTTAACTATAAACAGTTAAATTTGCGTATTACGTAAAGATCACGTGTAATTTATTATTTATTTCAAGTATTTGCAACACAAAACATGCGTAATAAACATAAAATTTAAGTTATGATTACAAAGATCAAAGCTACAATGCAAAACTCTTGGAAATATTATTAAACATTTGCGTAATTTGTTCTAATACGTTTTATTTTACAGTATTTCACTTTTAAATATATCAGACCCTGAAAGCACGAAACTAAAAAAAATCACATTTTTACTGGCCTATTTACTTCGTATCATTAATATTAAAACTGATCACTGTTCATACCTATTCAAAAAAGAAAAGACCTAGTTCAAATCGGCTATAAGAACACGAAATTTATTCATTTGATATTTTCATTCCGAACCAAACACCGTTTAAGTGAGCTTCTTCTCAAGATGTCCATAACCATACAGACCTTTAAACTAGAAAATTCCAATTACATGATAACACAACCACAGATTATATTAATTTTAAAGCATTAAAATTACTTTTTCGACTCCAATAAAATACACATTATACATCAGGTAGCGTTCTACAATTATCTTTCACATAAATGAATACTATAATATACGTCTATGTCTAGTCCTCAGTTATATTGAGGTTGATTAGTCAATATTGGTTCACATTTATCCACATTGGGCCAACGAGCGATGACCCGTTACAATGTGTTGGTCTCGTCTGGATACGTTGAGCATCGTTATCAGGATTTCCTAGTTACAGCTTTCTCTGACCAGTTGATACTCGAATGTATCCCGTTTTTGGTCGGGCGTAAGGGCTAAATTCGCACAACGCACTGAGTTTTGACTTTATACAATCAGTACACAAGTTACCGTGATTCCGGTTGTGGAGATATCAGTAACCTGAAACCAAATATAGCATTAAGTTTCGAGATCCTTTTTATTTTCATATTATAGGGATTTTACAGAAAACCAAAGAATTGTTTTAAATAACTAATACAAAAGCGTGTTAATACACGCTTTAATAATAATAATTTTAAGCTGATAAAGTATCACAAAAGTTTTAATGTTTGACCTATATCATTTACATAGGTTGCTGAAAAAAAGGAGGCGACTCTGGCCGCCCGGCAGGTATGATCACTTACACACATACTGGTGTTGTGTAATAAAGGATAAACACCTTCTCCTATAAATAACTGTCATTTAAATATTGTTTAATCATTAACATCCTGATTGACTCTGCCCATCCCTCCTCGAATACTAGGTGTAGCAGTAATTATAGCTCTTCAGAAAATGATCCCATAAATGTATATATTAATCCCCTTTTTCACTAAAATTGCGAGGACGGAGAGGATAAAATTTGGCACACTTATAGTTCATGTGTAGAAGAAGTACAGAACGCTAATATTTTTCAATAATAAGGCTTATGAAAAACATTAAGTCAATAAATAAAACATTACCCACACTACCATGCATTTTACACACATAAACAAATATATAGATGATAACGATAAAGATCACAGATGGCACACTAAAAAGTTAGGAAAAAGTAGTTGGTATTGAGAAATGAAGATGGCGTTCTTATCAACAAGATGTTAAAATTTATTATGGTCGAATTTCGACTAACGGGCGACCACTAGTAAGTTAAAATATGTGTATAGTGACCTGGTTCAGCTGTCGGGTAGGGCGGGCGGCGGCGGTTTCTCCGGCGCGGGCAGGGCGGGCCCGTAGGCGGCCAGCGCGCAGTAGGCGGCCAGCAGCGCGGAGGGCGAGTGCGCGGACTGGTCGTGCGGGCGGGCCGGGCAGCGCGCGCCGGCTGCCAGTGCGGCGGCGCAGTAGAGGTCCGCGG
>NJDD01000798.1:0-35315 GCA_002245505.1 Calephelis nemesis
TTAAAAAAAAATTTTTTTTCTTTATTACAATATTTATGGCAAGACTAGGTATATATCTTCGATATTGTTTGACAAACACTGAGCTTAAATTTCAATTTTGGATATTACTTTATTTATTTTCTGTCGAGTAACATAATTATAATAGTAGAAGATCCGATATACCTAACAACGACCTTCACCGATCTGTTTAATGGATAAAAATTATTCGATAGGTAATTTAGTTTATTAAAAATGATAAAAAACATGGGTTGCCTGATAAAATCTTGGCCAGGCTATAATTAATTAAAAATTGAAAAATCAATATTTTTTTTAAATTTCACCATTGAGTTTAACAAAAAAATTTAACACTATCGGAAAGTTCACAGCCTATAGAATATGCAAACGGAGGGTTGCCTATTATTTTCCTGGCATAACGTTTGGGTTGCCAGGTGTAAACATGTATTTCGCTCGTAGTTATTTTCACCTATTTGTTCAATCTATTAACCAAACATAAAAATAAGCGCTGTTTTATTGTGAATACGATGATATAGGGTTGCCCGTAATAAGTCTGTCCTGAATGACGGTTGCCGAATTTTAAAAAGTTAAATTTTAATGCGACTGGGGACGTACAACAAAGAGGTCCGAGTCTAGTATCTCGTGTGGTAGACAAAGACACAGGGTTATTGCTGCGCGCGGCGTGACTGTAGGAAGTGACAAAGAGCGCATGCTACTAGTTCATGCAATGGAAAAAGATAGCGATAAACTTGTAAACAGCAATATTTTGGATCATTTTATAACCTAAAATATTATGTTGATATTAACAACACGTGCCCGTACGTATTTCTGCTCTCATTGGCTAAAAAGTGTTTTTATGTGACTCCGACGATCGATTGTTAGATTTTTAAATGACGAAATCTTCAATAATTGTTTATTGAAATTAGCATTTCGTAAGAGGAAGAACTTTAAATACGGTGATGTTAATCTTACTAAAGCATCGCGTAATTATGTTGGTTACCACACCACGTGTCTGAAAAAAGTTAATGTTTTGAAAAATCAATATAATGAAGAATTTGAAAAATTTTGTGAAGAGAATTCAGTAAGTACATAATATCTTATTTTTCTAAATTTACGTACAGTAATATCATTATCTGTAGTATTTCAATTATTATGATAATTTATACTAGATACTAGACTCGGACCTCTTTGTTGTACGTCCCCAGTCGCATTAAAATTTAACTTTTTAAAATTCGGCAACCGTCATTCAGGACAGATTTATTACGGGCAACCCTATATTATCGTATTCACAATAAAACAGCGCTTATTTTTATGTTTGGTTAATAGATTAAACAAATAGGTGAAAATAACTACGAGCGAAATACCTGTTTACACCTGGCAACCCAAACGTTATGCCAGGAAAATAATAGGCAACCCTCCGTTTGCATATTCTATAGGCTTTGAACTTTCCGATAGTGTTAAATTTTTTTGTTAAACTCAATGGTGAAATTTAAAAAAAATATTGATTTTTCAATTTTTAATTAATTATAGCCTGGCCAAGATTTTAGCAGGCAACCCATGTTTTTTATCATTTTTAATAAACTAAATTACCTATCGAATAATTTTTATCCATTAAACAGATCGGTGAAGGTCGTTGTTAGGTATATCGGATCTTAGACCATAATTGTGATATCAGCAGATAATCAGCCGTTGCATGATAAAATACGAACAATATTTACACATTTTTTTACTGTTTTTTCTAAAACCATATGGAACATCTAGTGGTTTATTAAGCTATTTGTTAAAATTGTTACAAAATCTGCATAATTAAACAAAAAAATTATATGTAAAAAAAGTATCTTCACGCCTATATCCCCGAAGAGGTAGGCAGAGGCACAACTAGAGCACCCACGACTAGCCGAAGATACTAAGTCCCACAATGTGATAGGTGGCATATCGCCAACCGGGCACATATCCTATTCCGAACAACATTTTTTTTTTTCATTAGAAAATTGGAAAAAACACAATTTTCTTTTTTTTGCCCGACCCGGGATTCGAACCCGGGACCTCATGCAGGCAAGTCCAACAACTGAACCGCTAGACGACAGAGGCGATTAAAAATTATATAATTAAGTTTTACCCTATTTACTGCAAACTTTTGAATTCCAATTGATTAGAAGAAGAAACGGCAATTTAAATTTCCAGACAACTAAGAATCAAAACTTAGGTTGTCTTGGATGGTCAATATTTTTACCTAGATAGTCGCAAAAAATGACGAAACAATATTTTTTCATCTATAATACAAAAATGAACTATACGTGTTGGTAAGCGCATAACTTCCAAACGACTGGACCGATTTAGCTAATTTTTTTTATTGTGTTAGTTATTGTCAGGAAACGGTTCTTATGAAGAAAAAACTGGGAAAGTTGCATAGTAGATGGGATAATAATACATTACTATTTCCTATATAGAACGGGTGGAACTTAGTTCGCCAGGACAGCTAGTTTTTTATGTTTTTTTTTATGTTACAGGGAGACAACAAGCAGACGGATTTCCTGATGGTAAGAAATGCCGTCGCCTATAGACACCAAATGTGGTACCTAATGGTGCGTTGTCAACCTGAGGCTAGGATGGTCAGCCTCCTGCGTAAGTAAGTAAACCGGCTACGCTACCCTTCAACCCAAACACGACAATAACGAGCATTGTCATTTCGCGGAAGGGATAGGTAAGGCGGTGGTGCCTTCGCACACACATACAGGCACGTCAAACTTATAAATAAATAAATAAATGTTTCTGGACAAGCTACACAAATTGAATCTAACCCCCAAAATAAGCAAATTATATGCTTGTGTTATGGGTGCTAGTCAACTATACTAATACATAGAAAAAAAAAGTATCTTCACGCCCATATTCCCGAAGAGGTGGGCAGAGGCACAACCAGGGCACCCACGACTAGCCGAAGACACTAAGTCCCACAATGTGATAGGTGGCAAGTCTATCGCCAACCGGGCACATTTCCAATCCCAACCAACATTTTTTTTTATTGGAAAAATCCAATTTTCTTTTTGTTGGCCGACCAACACCCGTTGGACCGACGTCCAACACCCGGACGGCTAGACCACAGAAATACATAAATAGGTACCAGAATAAATTTAATAAACACCCAGACCCGGAAATGCAGACATTTAAATGTTTATCACACAAATGCCTGACCCGTCGGGAATAGAACCCGAGCCTCGCGGTTGGTCAGTATAGTTAGGCGTGTACGTTAGCCACTCGACCAAGGAGGCGGCCAATGGCTCCTCTTTTTCATTTATATTTTATTCTTATTAAGTATATTTATGAAATATAAAAAAAATCATACCTCGGTACTGTTCGCTGCTCCAATAACAGTTTTTGAAAATTGCTAAAAATAATAATGATTTTATAAACCACATAATAAAAAAAATTAAGAAAGCCTGCGTCGTGTACTTCGCACTAAAATCCGATTTAAAATAAGGGATTAAGTAAAACGGAATGGATTCCCATGCGACGATATTTCCTATTATGTTCTAATTATTTTCAAAACATTAGCTATTGAATCATTATCTATTACTCTAAACAAAAATATTATGTGAATGAGAAAAATATTAGTCAGAGAAGAAAATAGTTAAGTGCGAGTTGAAATGTTTTTTTTAACCGACAACAATAAAAGACGTCTAAATTCTTCTGTAAGTTTATAAATGATGATAAGATACTCACAAATGACTTACCTCATATTTTTAAAATAAATGAACCATTGTTATCCTTTCTTTTATTTGAAATTTTCAAACATTTTTTTTAAAGTTTGCAGTTTATATATTGCAATTATAGCGGCAGGAATAGGTAAGGCGGTGGTACCAATCCCGGCGAGTCGCTGCGAAACTCTACCACCTTGTAGGATGTCATGGTGTAAAAATAGGTAAGCCAATGCTCGCCTTTTATTAGCTACCCGTCAGGAAGGAAAATGGTCTGTTTTGCAAAACAGTCTGAACCAACACGGGGAAAATCAAGTTGTGTAATTTTTCCAAAAATAATTAGCTTTGTCTTACTATCTCAATCTTACGCGTTCAGGTTTTTTAATGACTGTTTTTTTACCAACTGATGGGCTGCCCTCGATGCTAGCCCCTGCAATAAGGGTTCATGTTCAGGTATGCCAAAGATACATTTCAGGTTACAAGTTCTCCCCATATGACTTTTTAGACGCCTGACTTACTTACTGCACAAATCTCGTCTAGGACCATTGGGATTAGATTCAATCAGTATAATTAGTTTTTGCTTTAGTAAGGTTTTTTATTAGACTAACTGCACCCGCGATTTCATCCTCTCATAATTTTACACAAAAAAAAAATTTTGCTTCAAATGTAGCATGAGTCACTCTTTGTTTCATCAGCTACTGCCAGTGAAAATGCCGTCAACATTTGTACCGCTGTTTTAGAGATTACCGGAACAAACACATAGACAGACAAAAAATAAAAACACTTTTCACGTTCATGTACCGTGTGTTTTTCATGTGCATATCAAAAGTGGTTATTTTATTACTACAAGCAGACTTCAATTTTGTTTTTTTAGGTATATTTAGATTATTTTGTTTAAGCGATTCTGCTATTTCTGTTATGATTTTTATTGTTTTTTCTGTTTACTGTAATTTTAGGGTTCCGTAACCGAATAGCGTAAAAGTTCGTCTTTAAAATTCGGTAACAATAAATTCGACATGTGGGGCTGTCCATATGTCACAGACACTATATTGCCAAACTATTAGGATTGTTAGGATACTATTTAATTATTTATCTGCCGGGATCGTGAGGAGTGGCACTCGAAACCCTCTGCCAACTCTGTAAGGGACTTGGCGTAAAGATTTGTGTTTCAGTATGTATGTATTATCAGAGATTAGTAATTATATATATTGTCTTTGGTATTATTTAGTCAAAACTTGTTAGGAAGATGTAGAGGTGTTCTGTGAACCGCTTTACGATTTTATACAAAAAAATGGCACCTATAGATCTGAATTTACAGAACCATCTACTACTATTACGTTTTATAAGACAAAAAAAATCTTATTCGTAAGTATCTTTATCATATCATATCCGTATCATATCCCCGAAGAGGTAAGCAGAGGCCCCACAACTAGCCGAAGATACTTAGTCCCACAATGTGATAGGTGGCAAGCCTATCGCCTACCAATCAATGTTTTTTTATAAGAAAATTGGCAAAACCACTTTTTCTTTTCGTTTCCCGACCCGGAAATCGAACCTGGGACCTCCTGAAGTCAAGTCCAACAACTGGATCGCTGGACCACATAGGCGACTAACACTTATTTGTTATTTGTAGAAGAGAACTGATTTGTACCAGATAATAGTAATGCCATAACAATAATGCTGGTTAGATTTTCTTATTGATTGAAGACATTTTATTTACCTATTGTATTTAAAAACACAAATTCAAGTATTAGAAGTGTACTCCAGAATACCCGCGTCAGGACTTGGGACGTCCTCTCAAATAACTCAAGTACATTCTTTTATCTTAAAAACTCACTAACAATACGACTGTTATTTTTTGCAGATTGTTTTTTTTGAGATAAGCAGCAAACTAATTAAAACAATTATGAATACTGCCGCAAATTACTTTAAGCAAATCTTATGACTACAACTAAATGTCAAAAAATATCTTATACTTAACTTAATATTGTATTTTTCACGGATGACACTTCACTTATATTTAAAGTGAAAAGACAATTAGGCATGTATGACGAAGTAAACAAAGCGATATCCAAAGTTGTATATTGGTTCACAGTTAACAGTCTTCTTTAAAATGGTAATCACACGCAGTGTATTAGATTTTAAATGCCTAAAATTATGCCAGTAGATTAGACAACTAAATGGATCCTAACTGGAGCTTGTTGAATCCACTGTCTTTTTAGGTATGGCAATTGATAATAAATTGCATAGGGGCCTCATATTGAGAATTTGGCAAATAGGCTTAGTTTAGCAGCGTTTGCAGTTATAAAAATAAGAACATTAAAAGATGTTGAAACGGACCGAATAGTGTATTTTACCTATTTTCATAGTCTTATGTCTTATGGGATTCTTCTTTTGGGAAATTCTGCAGTTATAAGAACTATGTTTGTATTACAAAAAAGAGCTATTAGAGCTATTTATAATCTTAATGTTAGGGATTCCTTCCAAAGAAAAATTCAGAGAAGTAAACCTTTTAACCTTTTTAACCTTCAGTTCTTAATACATTTATGAGAATTTAATGTATGTTAAAAAAATGTATGTATGTTTACAAAAAATGTGACGTTCGCGATGTAAATACGAAAATTAAAAATAATCCAGCCGTATACAAAGCTCGTCTCCATAAAATTAGTAAATCCTTTTTTTGTCTATGTATACGTTTCTACAATAAGCTTCCCATTGATATTAGAGAGCTAGCTACCTTTAAGTAAATTTAAAAAATATATAAAAGCAAAATTATGTATGATAGGCTACGAGGGTCAAACTGAAAGTTTAAGAAAATCAAAAACTAAGCATTCTAGCAAGTTATTAGTTTTATTATAACTTTTCAAAATAGCGTCCATTTACATCAATACATCGCTGCATTCAATGGAACCATTGAGAAAAGCACCTTGCCCACTCGGCCTTAGGGGTCTCTTCGACGGCGTCTTGAAACGCAGCCACTGCTTCTTTGGCGTCCATAAAATGTTTTCCTCGAAGTTTTTCTTTTATTTTCGGGAATAAATAAAAATCGCAGGGTGCGAGGTCGGGGCTATACGGCGGGTGACCCAGTAATTCCACGTCTGAGGTCGCCAAATAGTCGATCGTTTGCCTGGCGGTGTGCGCCGAGGCATTGTCGTGATGAAGGAGGATCCTGCTGCGAGGTCGTTTCTCTCGAACTTTTTCCAAGACAAGTGGCAAACAGTTGTTAGTGTACCACTCTGCATTAACCGTTTTCTGATTCTCTAAGACAACTGTCGCGTAATGACCTGTCTTTCCTAAAAACGAGGCCACCATCTTTTTTCCAACACTTCGACCTCTCTTCACTTTAGTTGGCAACTCTTCGGAAGGAAACACCCACTGAGCAGACTGTCTTTTGGTTTCCGGATCATAACAGTAAATCCAGCTTTCGTCACCCGTTAGTATGTCGAACACAGCATTTGAGTCGCCTCCGTTAAATTTTTGGATCATTTCTCGACACCAATCAACACGGCGGAGTTTTTGAGCCTCGGTCAAATTATGCGGTATCCAGCGGGCACAAAGCTTCCTGACCGCTAAATGTTCATGGAGGATTTTGTGCACTTGACTCATACCTATGTCTAGACTTTTCCGAATCTGCTGACAGGTCACTCTTTTGTCAGTCTCTATCATACGCCGCACAACACTGATATTGTCTTCAGTTGTCGCTGTAGGAGGCCGTCCCTCACGCAAATCATCGGTGAGATTAGTTCGACCACGTTTGAATTCATTAAACCAGTTGTAAACTGTGGCACGAGATGGGGCTTCATCGTGAAAAGCCAATCGAAGTCTATCATAACTTTCTTGTTGACTTATATGACATCGAAAGTTATAAAAAATCATTGCATGAAAATTTTCTCGGCTTAAATTCATTCTGACGTGCACAGACAATTTTCAATTTGCCGCCAAATCGTAAAACAAATGACAAATGAATGAAATGTATACTCAATATTATTGGTAAAGAGTTCCATTTTCAAAATTTAAACTTATTTTTTTAATATAATGCTTTTAAGTTGCCAGTTCTAAAAACTTTCAGTTTGGCCCTCGTGTAATTATAAGGTCTCAGAGTATTTGGATGACGAACATGCTTGGGAATGGAAGTTTCAATCTCCCACTGCAATTTGTAATATGATTTGTTGACCTTTGTTACCTTTTGTATAACTTAAAATTAAATTGTAATTGTATATTAAAGTTATACTTCTTTTGGCGCTTTAGGAAAAAATGATGAATGTAAATTTTTACGATACGCGCGCACACCGTCACGAAAAACCGACATGATGAAGTTAGCTATAGATAACAATTTAGTTTTTCAAAAAAAGGCACCAACAAGGTAAAAGTAAAGTAAAGTAAGGACATCTACGTATGTTTGCGTGAGAACTGACAACTGTATTCACAATATTTCTTTATTTCTATGGTTAGTGTCATTTTCTCTACAAATGTAAAATAAGGCAAAAGATAAAATTTTAAAAAGATTTTTATCTTATTACGCCGAAGAAGTATAACTTCTAACGCGTGTACATAAGTACACACACATTTTTTTTTTATCTAGTTTATAATGTAACTTTATTTCGCCGGATCTTCTCAGTGTGAGGCCGCGATTCCGATCCAGTGGTAGTTTGTAAAAATGTCGACGCACACCAGTATCACTTATATGATTTACGTGAATAAAGTTTTTTCTGATCCTGATTCCTTCAGTTGCATATTCAAAATGTTTTGCACTTAACTCATTTCAATGCCTAATTCAATACAAATTTGTCAGGAATTTGATTGTTTAAACGAATAAAAGCCTAAGAGATAGGACTGCTGTACTTCTTTTGTTTTTCATTAACAAAAATATCTTAGCAACAAAACTCTAATAGGCATATCTCTATCCGTAGATAGGTTTTTGAAATTCGTTATTCATCCTAGATATTACAGGATTAATCGTGATCAAGGATTTCCACATTTCATATTCCTAGAACTGTTTTCTCATAATTACGTTATATACAATTTGAATAATGTAATTTCTTAATTATAATTACGTATTGAATAATTATATTTGTCTCGAACAACTGTTCGCCATTTTAAGTGGTCGCGTATTCCAAAACCCTTCATTCAATTAGGATTAGATTTTGTTAACGTGACGGAGGCGTATTTAGAAAAGAAATATTTTGAATTCAAAGGATAGTAACGTAAAAAATGATGCTTAACAGAAGAAATTTGTTTTGGCCATAAATTAAACTAAAAAGTAAAAAAAATATGCTACCTATTATTTATATTATGTGCTATTTACTAATAGGTACTCGTGTTAAGTCGGTGCCAAGCCTTAAACTAATAATCCTATTAATATTATAAATGCGAAAGTTTGTATGTATGGATGTATGGATGTTTGTTACTCTTTCACTCAAAAACTACAAAGCCGATTACGATTAAATTTAGTATGTAGGTAGCTGAAGACCCAGAATAACATATAGGCTACTTTTTATCCCGGAGTTCCCGCGGGATTGGGACTTACGCGGGTAAACCGCGGGGCGCAGCTAGTTATATTATAAGTAAGTATTGGATTGTCTTACCCGGGATTGTCGGGATAGTCGTTGGTGCCCTGGTTGTGACTCTGCCTACCACTTCCGGGACATGGGCATGAAGATACTTTAATGTGATAGCAAAGTTGTAGGTAGTAGTAAAATTTTATTTTTTTAAGTCCATCTTACTTTTTGGTCTAATCATCAGTGAGTTTCTCATCCTCATCATCAGAGGCTGCTTTTGGACCTGGTGGTAGATTTTATATATTTTCTGAGACAGTACATAAAAAACGTTTGTGTATGATATAAATTAGAAGCTTTTCAATTTTTTCTATTTTTACTCAAAATAATTTAACCTCAAAAATGAATTGTACCGAGGGATCGGTACTTACACTCGTAAGAAAAATTCGAGAATATTTGAATTACATATCTACATATTATGTAAATTCCATATCACATTGTATTTTCTACTAAATAGTATTAGAACAAAGTTCTTAACCATCTGTAGCTTGGTCTACGTTGAAAATAGGATAGTTTTTAATATTTAAATGTCTCGTGCTCAAATTGTCCAAAACGTTACAATAATATAGGTATTATTAATAATATAGGTATTAATAGGTTAAACTAACATGTTTACGGCGATTTTTGTCTGCATATTCTTCGTTAATTTAGATGTCCTCGATATAATTATATTTGTTTAGGGCAACACTGGGAATAATACACCCTTTAGCAAATAAATCGTTTTTATTCCTTCATTCTGGGATTTCAAAATATTTAAATATATCCTATGCAAATATGTGTTTAGTAAACAGTAATAAAAATGTCGTAAAGAAATTAATCATTTAGGTCATAATCACTAAACTCAAGTTTTGTGGAGGGTGTTGTTTGGTTATTTGACCCCATCACATAGCAATCGTAGTGATCATCTCTTTGGTAAACGTATGACGGAGTTTTTTTTAATCCAGTTGTCCCCTTGGTATAGGCTAAGACCTTTGGCGATACTGCCTCTTCTTTCGTTATATGTGTACAAAATATACTTAGTATACATTTTTCTTGTTGATTATTTTCTATTTTATGTTTGGTTTCTTCTACGAAAGACACATTAGGTACGTAGGATGCAGTGGCATTATTACCCAAGGTTATTGCGTCGTTTATTTTGTTACGTGGAATTCACGAAACACTAACTTAATAAATATTTTACTTGTGCAGTTTAACTGAATAACATTGTACAAAATGACACCATCATTGACTTAGATTACTTAATATGTAGGTAGGTATACCTCGTACAGAAAATTCAAAAATTATAAAAAAACTCTATCTGTATTTTCTTTTGATGCCGCCAAAACTGCTGAACCAATCGTAATGAAATTTGATTGATAGGTACTTTATGTCCTGAGGAAGTTTACAGGATACTTTTTCTCGGTCACTAAAGGGGTTTTCGTGGGAGAGAGGTAAAATTAAAATTTACCCCGTGTTGCTCTTTTGCAGAACTACCTCCATCTGCCTTCCTTGCCAGGCAGCTCGTAAAAGGCGAGCATAGGCTTCCCGTCACTAATACTGTGACATCTAACTAGGTGGTAGAGTTTCGCAGCGACTCCTCCGGATTGGTACCACCGCCTTACCTATTCCTGCCACCATAACGTCCAATGTTTGCCGTTGACGTGTTCCGGTTCGGAGGAAAAGATAGCTGGTAAACTTACTTTTGCTCGAGGTCTAACATCCCGGCCTCAGGTTGGCAACGCACCATTATCACCTTTGGTGTCTCTAGATGGCGTGAATTTCTTATCATTAGAAAATCCGTCTACTTGTTTGCCTTAAAATATCATAAAAACATATCATGAAAAAAAAATGCAAATTTAGCTATAATCCATTAACGGTTGGTCTGATTAAATTCATTCTTTTTTTGATTTTGTAGTATAATGGCACTCAGTGTAAAGTAAGCAAATAACTTGTAAGCTGGAATGTACAAAAACATTTGAACGTACAAGTCTTCCGACATAAACATACCTACATATTATTATCTTCACGCCAAGTTCCCCTACACCAAAATTTCTTGTCAATTAAGTAAAAACACATGTAACGTGTGTCAACTTTTAAAAAAAATCATCCTTCAAAACGGCCAAAGTAAAGGATAAAAGTTTTTTTTTTAATTCTTGGACATACATATTTGCATGAAACTTCGTATGGATTGAGTGCAGCAAAAAAAATTATTGCCTTTTTCACAGTTTTGAATTATTCAACCCCTATAAAAGTGAAATAAAGGATGAATTTTTCTTTGTAAGCGCAAAGCCTAAACCCTTATCTTCTTTTTAATAAACACAGAATAAAGTACTCCAAGGTTCAACCTGGTATATAATATTTAATACATTGTGATAAAGATTATAATCTTGTTTTTTATTAATATTATAAATGCGATAGTTTGTCAATGTGTATGTATGGATGTTTGTTACTCTTTCACGCTAGAATGGCTGAACATATATATACTGTGACCTGGATTAACATATAGGCTACTTTTAATTTGTTTCTGTGAAAGCGCGGGCTAAACCGAAGGCAACAGCTAGTATCAATATAATTTTACTCCTACGTTAGTCCATTTTTATTAAAAAGACGTTTAAGGATAGAAACCTAAAATGTCGCCCACGTATTCAGCTTATGACGTAGGCATTCACTAAGGGGGTGAAGTAAGTGGTAAAATTTTGCATGATTTTTTATTCCTTCCACATATTTACATGATGTTGCATGTGAATTGAGTACAGTAAAATAGTCATTTTCAGCTTTTTCTAAAATTCAACCTCTAGGACGGTAAAATAAGTTTTATATAGGTCTAGTTTTATATAGGCATGATACTTTGAGCTCTGTCGCAATGTCCGAAGGTGGAAATCAGCGGCTGGAATTAAACCAAATAACTCCTCAGAACATTCCCCATGATGTCTAGATGCGGTAGAAAACACTGAGGGGCGCAATATTTCTAACATTAGTAAATTACCCGGTATTTGACAATTCGAGTTATTCTACGTTTAATGCGGTCAAACTGAAGGAGCTCGTACTGTTGAGAGCCCAGAGTTGAGAACAGCACTCCATGAGGTCGAATTTGCGCTTTGTAAAGTTGTAAGCGATGGATCGGCTTGAAATGCTGTCTCTCTTTACTGAACACACCAAGTTTTTTAGAGGCTATTTTAGCCTTCTCCTCCAGATGACTACGAAATTGAACATCACTCGAAATGTAAACGCCAAGTATACCAATGCAGGTTGTGGCAGTTAGGAAAACACTCTCAAATCGAGGAGATGCGACGAAGGTAGTCTTTTTAAAGGAAAACGCGCAAACTTGTGTCTTACTAGGGTTAAATTCAGACACGGCCCTAGGGACTTTGCCGCCCTGGGCGATATCGGCGATTCCCCCCACCCCCACCCTTGCTTTAACGCTGTTACTGTTCTGTGCAGGGTGGCGGCGCTGGCGACGGTTGTTCGATACAAGCCGAGTGATTTATTTTATATTTGGACTTGGATTATAATCGTAACTCGAGGCTAGCACTAACGTATATATTCTTAGGATTGTTCTTTGTGTAAAATATGATACAGAAAATTTTAACCTTTACATTCATATCATGATTTTATTATTTTATTCATATTTTAAAATTTGCCATCCTTTAAAATTTGTTTGCCACCCCCAAAAATTTTCCGCCCTGGGCAGCCGCCCGGTCCGCCCACCCCTGGGGCCGGCCCTGGTGAAATTGCACCAGATTCTGATGGCCTCAAAATGAAATTTGAGAGAGAAGATTCTCAACTTTAGACACAAGCTGGTTCGGCTCTCAATTACACGTTTCCGAGATTAATTATGTCGGCCAAAGTAAAAGGCTGCAAATGCATAGCAATGAATATTCTGAGGTAACATTCTAAATATTTCAGAAAAAAATTAGTTAAGAACTGGAACTCTTTGCTTAACAACAGACCAATTATTCTTACCAAGAAATTAAAAAATTTAAAACTTCTAAAATACTTTCGTAATAATTTTTTTCACTTGGTTTAAGCTACAATTAGGATAGAAATCAGTTTTGGGTTTTTCATTGAAGAGGAGTCAAGGGGGCAAGTTAGTCACCTGATGGAAAAGGTCATCGCCGCCCACAAAATACCTACATAAGTAATAAATACTAGTGGTCGCCCGTTGGTCGAAATTCGAACATAGCAAATTTTAATATCTTTTTGATAAGAACGTCATTTTTTATGTTAGAGGAAGGCAAACAAGCAGACGGGTTTTACTGATGGGAAAAAATTCACGCCGCCTAGAAACACCAAAGATGGTAATGAGGGTAATTTCTCAAGACCAACCACTTTGTTTCCAAACTGTATGATTATAGTTTGTGCGCCATCTGTGATCTTTTATCGCTATCATCAATATATTTATTTGTGTGTGTCAAATGCATAGTAGTGTGGGTAATGTTTTTTTTTAATTAATGCACTTTATAAACATTTTCGTTAATAAATATTAGCGTTCTGCACTTCTCCTACACATAGTGCCATATTTTATGCTTCTCCGTCTGCGCAATTTTCGTAAAAAGGGGTCCAAAGTTTTTGTTTGACATATTAATATATTGATTATTTTTTAAGCAAATACGAGATTATGTTTGTAAGTCTATAATCTATACCGCCATTCTAGTCAAAAAGTTCAATTTGCCGCCAAAAGCCTCAAGTTTTAGTTGTAAAGTTATTTAAATTATTTAAAACTTGGTCAATTAAAATTGTTCATATCAGAAAGCCTTTCCTACCATAATTCAAAACAAAACTTGGAGCTCTCAAGTTAATAAAACTTTGAAATCCGCGACGACGAGGACTTTACCTACTGCAACGATGAAATGGGAGGGCTATGATTTTTATCTTGCATTTATTAGAATTCAAAATGTAAAAAATAACCGTACCTACTTGTGGTTTCATTTGCGGTTTATTAAATTACAGACTGATTTAAAAAAATCATGTGATAAATCATATGGCCTCTGTGGTCTAGCGGTCGGGCGTCGGACTTGACTTCTTGAGGTCCCTGGTTCGATTCCCGGGCCGGGCAACAAAAAACTATAAAATGCATATTTTCAATTTTCTATTAAAAAATAACTTTGCCCGGTATTGGGTATGTGCCCGTCTGACGATACGCTTGCCACCTATCACATTGTGGGACTTAGTGTCTTCGGTTAGTCGTGTGTGAGCTGGTTGTGCCTCTGCCTACCCGTTCGGGGATATGGCGTGAAGAAACTTTATTTTACTCTTTATTATACGATTTTCGGATCACTGACAATCACACTTTTGACTTGAAATCTACTTATAGTAGCGTCATGGGGAATTTGGAGTTTTGTCAATTATATGTTGGAGATCGAAACAGTCAAGTGACGTTTATATTTCTAGCGGTACGGGGAGTATCTAAAAACTAAAATAATACTTATTAATCTAACGCAATTGCGTCAGATATTTGTGGTATATTTGCTAATCACTTATTTAACTAATTTTAAATATATGCTCGACACGTTTTTCTCTGAAAACGTTTGTTAAAAAACCGCACAATTTGACATGTTCCGACTAATCTAACATATCTAAAATGTTCTATCTCTTTCGTTCTTATTTCATTTGAAAAAGATAGCATTCATCTTAAATAAGTTAAGTTTGTGAAAAACAGGGATTCGGTACCATTGATAGAGTAAACTTAAATAAATTATGTTTCAGGCATATTATATACAACAGATTTTGTCAAAGTGCTTTTAGTTTTAACCTAAAGATTTGAGTTTAGGTAAATAGCGTAACCTGCACATTAAGACCCATTTTCTAAAATGAAAGTCGAAGTTAAAACTCGTTTTGCTCAAAAATTTTGAGCATTGTTTTTTTTATGACATTGGAAGGCAAACAAGCAAACGGATTTCCTTTTGGTAAGAAATACCCGTCGCCTAGAGACACCAAAGGTGGTAATGGTGCGTTGCCAACCAGAGGCTGGGATGCTAGGCCTCAAGCAAAAGTAAATTAACCGGCTACCTTACCCTCCGAACCGGAACACGTCATGACGTTATGACGGCAGGAATAGGTAAGGCGGTGGTACCAATTCGGGTGAGTCGCTGCGAAACTCTACCACCTAGTCAGATGTCACGGTGTTAGTGACGGTGAGCCTATGCTCGCCTTTTACGAGTTGCCTGGCAAGGAAGGCAGATGGTCTATTATACAAAGGAGCCCGGACCAACACGGGGATAAACGTTTTCCACGTTTTCGCAGGTTTCTCTCAACAACAGTGTTTTAGAGTTTGAGTAGCGTCTTTATATACTGGACTATTCTTCTGATTTACATTACTTTTGAATGAATGAATGAATGAATACACTTTATTATGCACCAAAATTACAAAATAATACGCAGTCTTTCACTTATAATAATATTTAACTTAGGTATACAAAGGCGGTCTTATCACTTCAGAGCGATCTCTGCCAGACAACCTTACTTTTATGATTATTATAGAAGTAAGTTTGTATTACTGTAGAAAAGTTTGAGGTATAATTATTCTAACAGGTTTCAAAATTTTTAAAAGTAAATTGAATTAATTCAAAAAAAAATAAGTTACTACTTCCGACAGACGTTGTTCTGTTTTAATCTGAAAGATTATATTAAAATAAATTTCAGTTAGTTAGTCTAGCTAAAAGTCGAGAACAGCTTGACCGATTTGTCTAACTTTGGTTTTGAACTGTTTGTGAAAGTACAGAGAAGGTTTAAAAAAAAATTAAAAAAGGAAAAACTGCGAGTAAAGTACGATAAACAACTTTATAATTTTACAAACTGAAATGTTAAAACAAAGTCCGCCGTGACAGCTAGTTATGAATATAGAATCCTCTTTTTTATTAATGTTTCCCTAAACTTACAAACTTTTTTCGGTCGTAACAACCTTCTTCTACCGATTATTAACGCAACAACTAAAATATTAGCGAAATTGTTTCACCCGCTCACGCGTCATGCGATAACGAACGAAAAAACCTAGAGATTAATTTTGATTATATAGATAATACGTAACTATTTATTAATTACGTATTATAGTAAAGTGTGACGAAACCTCTGGTTAAATACAATGGCACTTACTAAACGAATTTTAGTTTACGGTAGATAGGGATAAATTAATTTACATTATAAAAATTGTTTGTATTAATAAATAATCATGTAATCAATACAAAAACAGTGTGAATAGTATATCAAACAATTAAATTTACTAATTTGGTAAATACCTTTTAAAATATTTGCACACCACAAGTTGGTAGAAAATGTTGGAAGTAACACTCACACGCTGCAAATAAATATATTTTCTTTCTTTTCTTTTGGTTTCTTTAAGTTATCGCTTTCTTCTTTTAACGAAATTAACAGAAAGAGACAAAATACTTTTAGTGCTGTCAAATTAGACCGTATACGTCATTTCTACAGACGTTTAATCTACCACTCGGAAAACGTTGACTAAAACATCACTATTTGGCATGTTCGGACTAATCTAACATATCTAAAACGTTCCATCTCTTTTGTTTTTGTTTCATTTGAAAGAGATAGCAGGCATCAAAAATAATTTTAGTTAGTGAACAGCAGAATTACCATCTTTGTAACTTCAAAAACCTTTAATATGTCAAAAGTTTCTTGATGATTGTCAAGACACCATAACTTTTCTCATTATATCTTTCTTTGATAATATTTTAAGTATGAAATATGATCGTTTATTAAGCACAAATTAAAACTTAATTTCACTGGATGTTGATTTTTCTCGTATTGGTTCCGAAATTCATTGCAAGGATAAGAGTTTAGTTTATTATTGTTACTCCTTCACGCAAAAACTGCTGAACTGCTGAATTTTCATGAAATTTAGCACGCACATGGAGGGTAATTCGGATTAACATATAGGAAAGTTTTTATAACGAAAAAATGTTTCTGTGGGACTACTAACCACGCGGGAAACGCTGCGGGCAACAGCTAGTTAAGAATAAATTAAAACTTTATTTCACTGGATGTTGATTTTCTCGTATTTGTTCCGAAGTAAATTTCCAGGATAAGAGTTAAACTAAATTTTTAAAGTTTGACCAGAAGGTATACTTTTGTATCTCGATATCATGCTTATTGGAAGCTGATTGATTTGCTTGTTACAAAAGTCGCGAGAATGACGAAGTAGTGAAGGTGTACAACGAAGGTGCATAGGGTACCGAACCTTGAAACTTACACGAGAGCCTTAACATAATAATAATAATAATAAATAATAAATATTCCTGGACAAGTTACACAAATTGAATCTAACCCCAAAGTAAGCAAATTATATGCTTGTGTTATGGGTGTTAGTCAACGATACTATTACATATAAATACTTAAATAGATACCAGAATAAATTTAATTTAATAAACACCCAGACCCGGAAATGCAGACATCTAAATGTTCATCACACAAATGCCTGCCCCCGTTGGGAATCGAACCCAAGCCTCGCGGTTCGTCGATGCAGTTAGGCGATTGCCCTAGCCACTCGACCAACGAGGCGGTCAATTTATACTTATATTATGCGTTTCGATCCGGAGGTGTGACCCTTTCGTTTAATTATTTTATCCATCTTTTGTGGTTGCCCTATCCTCTAAATTTAATAACTACATTAGCAAAAACTGACGTTATGGCGGCAACTAAAATTAACATAGGCCATTAACTTTTACACACCATAAGCATTTGGGTCTATTTATTTATTTTTATCCACAAATGCTACTGTACAAAGGATGACATAATGCCATACAGCATTCTCGACCAGTCAGCCAGCAGGCAAAGACGAAACGATGGTGGGGGTGCAGAAGTTAAATAAGAAATTAGTAGATACGCAACAATAATATGTAATAAGTATTATATCTAAATCATAAAAAATATATTAAATTAAAAATTATAGAAACATTTGAGAGATAAACCATTACATAAACTTTACTAGAATAATATGTATACATATGTATTGTCTTTGGTACCTACCAACAATAAAACGTATAAAAAACAAAAATATTCAAAACACATTACACATAGTAACAAGACGCATAAATAGCAAAATAACCATAAACACTAGGTGGTAGAGTTTCGCAGCGACTCGCTCGGTTTGGTACCACCGCCTTACCTATTCCTGCCGCCATAACGTCATGACGTGTTCCGGTCCGGAGGGTAAGGTAGCCGGTAAACTTACTTTTGCTCGAGGCCTAACATCCTGACCTCAGGTTGGCAACGCACCATTACCATCTTTGGTGTCTCTAGGCAGCGTGAATTTCTTACCATCAGGAAATCCGTCTGCTTGTTTGTCTTCCTATAACATAAAACAAAAAACATATCTACATACAAACCAACGAGTAGGTACTTACGAATTAACTCGAATATATAGAAACACATAATAATCGTTAATTATTATTGAGATAATGATTCCTTGACGCATGTTTAAATGTCATCTTAGAAGGGGATTTTCTCTAATGTCAATGAAAGCAAATTCCACAGCTTAAAGGCTTGAATAAAGAACGATTTGAGGGAAAATCCGTTTGACAGAGCGGCAGATGAAAGTTAAAATGCCGTATCTGTTTCTTAAGGGGCCATAATATACGCTAAAATACGTCAGCAGTTTACTGTTTTTTCATACAAAGCAATCATTACAAAATACACAAGATTAAAATGAATATGCTTTACTAGACTAGTATTTCCAAAACACGATTCATTTCACTTTGCTCGATAGAAAAAAATCAAAAAGTTGACCCTTTTTTGAAAGCAAAACGCAACTGTCTACTTCAAATATGAAAATATCGACACCAGAATTAACGTAAACATTGATAAGTACTATACCTAAAAGATAAGTGTTTCAGTTTTTATATTTTTTTAAAATTACTTTTATAGTGTCAAAAATAGTGATTTGTCGCTTAAGACGTTTACTTTAGAGCGCCATAGTTCATAGTAATCATAGAAGGGGGGAGCGCGGTGATTGGCTCTTCTGGCTGACTGAGTATGGGGCCTTAAGAGTTAAGACATTGCCAACAGCTAATTATAGATATTTGAGAAAAGTAATTGAAACTACACGTACAAATATGAAATAGTCGATAGGTATACAATCGTTCAAATTGGCAAACTCACATATATACGCGCATCGACGAGGCCCCTATTTCTCTTTTGCTTGGGATTAATCGACACCATGAGATTACCTGACCGCCTCGTTAGTCGAGTGGCTAGCGTATTCGCCTAAGTGCATCGACGAATCGCGAGGCTCGGGTTCGATTCCCGACGGGGGCAGGCATTTGTGTGATGAACATTTAGATGTCTGCATTTCCGGGTTTGGGTGTTTACTAAATGTATTCTGTTATCTATTTAAGTATTTCTATGTGATAGTATCGTTGACTAACACCCATAACACAAGCATATAACTTGCTTACTTTGGGGTCGGATTCAATTTGTGTGACTAGTCCAGGGATATTTATTTATTTACCTACTAATATTACTAACTGATTGACTAATGACCAACCCATTTGATTTAACGGAGTGCAGGTTTTCCATACTGTTCCATATTTGTAGGAACAATTTGTATAGGATTTGTTCGGCACATTCACAATATTTGGGAAGCGTAAGAAAAATCAAAACAACAAATATTTTAACCGTGATTTCTCATTACTTTTACGAGAATCTAATGTAAAAAAAGTATCTTTAGGCCCATATCCCCGAAGAGGTAGGCAGAGGCATAACCAGAGCACCCACGACTAGCCGAAGACAGTAAGTCCGACTATATGTTATTTATAGACGAAATAAAATGTTATTTATAGCTTTTAATTTTGTGTTGTAGGTTGGGATGACTTTTTTTTTCAAATTTCAATAATGTGTATGAATTTAATTTATTTGAACAATTAATTAAGCATAATTTTATAAATAATTTTAATTAATTTTAATACGATACAATAGATTTTTATTATATACGAATTTACAATCATAATTTGCATGTTAGACCATAGCAAAATAGGTATAGATCTGTTTTTTAACTAATAAGACCTGAATTGTTACCCTATTATATGCAAATAAAGAATTATTATTATTATTATTATTATATTATGATAGGTGGCAAGCCAATCACCAACCGGGCACATATTCAATCTCGGGCAGCGTTATTTTATCAGAAAATTGAAAATATGCATTTCCTAATTTATTTTTATTGCCCGATCCGGGGATCGAACATCATCAAATGTCAATCAAAAGGACACGAATATGTTCGGTATGAGTCATTTTAATCTCGCATTCAATTTTTACATACGATGTACTAAGTGGATAACACTGTATGCTTTATATTTTGTATCTGATAATGTTTTGTAAGTAAAATCATAATTAATTAGACTAAGAACTTACGGAGCGGTTATTAGCCGCGACGCAAACAAACAGACACATAACGTCAAACTTATTTAACCTTCGTTTTCGTTCGGGGGTTAATATAAGCCGTCGTTTTTCACTGGATCTAAATCCGTTAATCAATGGAAGAGTTAAGACGCCACAGACAGACATACACACACACACACACACACACACTCACCCACGCATTTACTCGAGCACGCAAACGCATACTTGCACACACAGGGAGAGACAGGTGTTATACTTATGATGACATCTATTGATTTATGTCGGAGTCTAAAAATAGAAGATACCAAATGCGTATTAAAGAACATAAGTATTATTGTAGTTGAGTACAATTATATTGAAAACAGGTATCGTATTTTACAACCAGTTAATTATAAGATGAAAGGATAAAAAGGAAACCCTTCTATTTCTCAAGTTTACAATGAAATCCAAACTCCAAAGACATCAATGACAATAAAGTTATATACTTATGTACAAATGTTATGGTTTTGTCGTTGAAAGTAACTACGGTCCAATAAATTTCAAATGTCATTTCGTGATTTGTTCTGGTCAAGCTATTTAAGATCTGATAAAATGAGTAAACTTTATTTGGCATCTTCTTATGTCCGCCCTTTTAACGGCCAATGTTAATAACATATCTAAGACGAAAGATAGGGCTACTTTAGATCAGTTGCCTAGCAACCACTGCTATTTCTCAAAAAATAATAAAAAAGGTTTTGGCAACAAAACTCAAGAAGACCTAACTAACCTAACCTAAAAGACTCCAACGTGAGAAGGTTCTATTTGGGACGCAAATTCTTTCATAAATGCCCGACGACTTCTCTGTTATTTGCGAATCTTATGTGTATTTTTTTAATTGAAAGGATATATCTCCGAGGTAGTTCCGTTACCATCAAGTCAGAATTAACGTTTTCCGGGGTTCGAAGGAAACCCGCAAACTTTTTATATCCTTAGACATCATAACTTTAACTTAAAAAATAACTTGTAGACTTGAACTTAATATTGTACAAAATACAACCAAAAAAGACTAAATAAACTCAACAGGTAGATGACTTTCAGAATCAGAAAAAAATTTATTTACTTCGACCATACAAATGATATTTGTGCCATACAAATGATGTTTGTCGACATTTTTCAAAACTACCACCGGATCGGAATCAAAGCCACACACGTTTGACGTTTTTATCTGTGTGTCTGTTTGTACTATCGCAACTTTTGAATGGATGGACCGATTTCGATACGGACTTTTTTAAAGCTGACGTGATCGGGATGGTTTTAGCTATATCAGTAGGTTTTATCTGGGGTTATTTAAGTGTTATTTTTGATATTGTTAGGCAATGGCCGACTGTTTTTCCACTTCATCATGTACTTTTACAAGCTTATTTTTTTAAAAGTAATCTTTCAAGACAAGATCTGCAATTTCTTTTAAGGCGAGCAATCCTCACGGATATGTAAAACTAGATCTTTGAGAACGAATAACTAATAATACCTTTTTATATGCAGTAATAGTTCACGAGATTCTTAAAGGAAGTTTGAAAACCGAAATACGATTATATGAATTTGTTTCACTTACAAAAAACACACACTTTTTGACTTTTTTGGAAATAACTAAATACATTAGTTTCTTTTGAAGAAATGTTTACAAAAAAAAGTGTGGGTAATCACAATAAACCCTTTGCGTTAAGAAAAGGCTGTTTTTTCTGAAACCGAAAATTTATTTTAATGGAATCCAACGTTACGTCCAATTTTTCACGCAGTTGACATTCCTAACACACATAAGCATCATCTAGATTCTAGACGGATGTAATTACGCCCCAATCACGCCTTCCACTAAGGTGACTTTGGTGGAAATATTGTTTAAAACAAATCAAAATTTGGATTAAAACTACGTTTCACACGGATGCAAAAGAATGTTTACAACATACATACATACATATAAATATATATATACATACACATCTTCACGCTAAGTCTAAACCAGATACACAATGCGAATGTGGATGGATGTAGGTACCCGGGAAGTAAAAGGTTGACATACCATGATCAGATCACTCGGATATTATCCGAGGGTGATGTCAAGAGTCTCCGAAACTGGCGTGTTTGTCTAAAAAGGGAAATGTATGTAAAGGAAGCCAGACAGGCTTGTCAGGATCGTGAGGTCTGACAATCGATACACTCTGCCTACACCGTAAGGGACTTGGCGTTAAGATATATATAAGTTTACAACCAATGTTTTAATTCCTCCATATTTCCTTCATTTTGACTGAATTGACCTTCACTATTAGACCATATAAGAACAATAGAGATATATCATTATTTAATTTATTAGTGTTTTACACATTTAATTTAAAGTTGAATGGATATGGATGAACACCGCACAGCCGCGGGCGTGGGCTTGTTTAATAAAGTCTTTGCCGTTCTTTTGATATAAGATTACTCAACAAACTTTTGTTGTGCAAGTAAATTGACATGGTTAAAAATTATTTTAATTTACTTCATGTCAAGTTTTTCGGGGATTGTCACAACCAGAGCTCTTGAAGAAATTATACAATATGTTGTAAATAACTTGTATATGGCTTAAAAGGTACTGTGCAAAACAACGAATTTTCTAAAGCTAAGTTAAAGTTATCTGTTGGCACTATTGACGCTAATTGCGTTTTCAACCTGAAGCTGATATTAAGCTTGCTTGGGTAAGTTTAAAAAATGTATCTTCAAGCACGTAACCCTGAAGAACTGCCTCGTTTGTCAAGTGGCTAGCGTACACGCCTAACCACACTGACCATCCGCAACGCTCGGGTTCCATTCCCGACGGGGGTAGGCATTTGTGTGATGAACATTTACATGTCTGCTTTTCCGGGTCTGGGTGTTTATTAAATTTATTCTGGTATCTATTTAAATATTTCTATGTATTAGTATCGTTGACTAACACCCATAAGACAAGTATACAATTTTGCTTACTTTGGTTACATATTACTTACTTCACTTACTTACTTAATTTAATTAAATTTGTGTAAATTTTTGTCCAGGGATATTTTTATTACTTTTGACGCAAAATGCGTTATCACCTTAATATTATATTAAGCTTGCATGGGTAAGTTTAAAAAAACGTGTCTTCATGCACGTATCCCAGAAGAGGTAGGTAAAGCTACAACCACGGCAACCACGAATATCCGAAGACACTGAGTCTTACAATGTGACAAATTGCAAAATTATCGTAAGCTGGGCACATATCCAATCGCCCGGGCAACATTGTGAATAGAAAATTGAAAAAATAACACTTTTTGTTGCCCAACACAAGGATCGAATCCGGGACCTCAAAAAGTCAAGTCCAACACGGGACCTCTAGATCATAGAGGCCATCCGCATTAACATAATATGGTAATGAACATCAATAAAACTATCTGGAATCAAGCTGGTATACCTGTAATACTATTTTTTTATGATATTGCAGAACAAGAACAAACAAACAGACGGATTTCCTGATGGTAAGAAATTCACGACGCCTAGAGACACCAAAGGTGGTAATGGTGCGTTGCCAACCTGAGGCCGAGATGTTAGGCATCGAACAAAAGTAAGTTTACTGGCTACCATACCCTCCAAACCGGAACACGTCATGACATTATGGCGGCAGGAATAAGTAAGGCGGTGGTACCAATCCGGGCGAGTCGCTGCGGAACTCTACCACCTACTAACTATTCTGAGCAAATCGCCACGAAAGTCTACCACCACACCTTGACAACAAATTACTTCGAGCATCTTCAAAACTTGAACAGTTCCCTTAATGTCTTTCGTGTCTCAGCATCAGATTCCAGGATCCAGGCTGAGTCCAGACTCATGGCAATGGAGTAACCTGTGAAGTAAAGACATATTTTCGATGAAAATATTCCTACCTAGATCGCAGCCATATTTGTGTTATCTTGCAACATTCTAGGAAACAAAAATAATTCATTTGCGAAATATTTGTAAGATGTAAAAAAAATATACCAACATATTCTATTCCATTTTGGTGTGTAAATATTTCAATACTTTTACATATTACTATACTAGCTAGCGAAAAGAGAAGTCAGAAAGGAGAAGAAACGGCGAAGCACACTCTCCAACAACAAAGACCATAACTTATCTGCCTTATACTTTTACCGTTTACTATTACCGTTGTAAAATTATTTACTTAATATATTTAGTCGAATTAAGTAAGTATTTTTATTTTAATTTATTTAATTTAATAGGTATTTAACCAAATTGGTTTAGTCGTTCTCAAGTTTTAGCGAGACTAACGAACAGCAATTGATTTTTAAATACATATAGATTAATATTTAATTTAAAAAAAAATAAAAGTATCTTCACACCTATATCCCCGAAGAGGTAGCAAGAGGTACAACCAGCCGAAGACACTAAGTCCCACAATGTGATAGGTGGTAAGCCCGTCGAGAACGGGGCACATATCCAATCCCGAGCAACATTTTTTTTCATTGGAAAAATCACATTTTCTTTTTGTTTCCCGACACGGAAATCGAACCCGGGAACTTATGAAGTTTAGTCAAACACCTGGATCACTAGACTACAGAGGCGATCAAAAACTAAAAAGAATAACGGTTGTAAATACTTGCTAAAAGTTCTTGTAGGTTTAATACATTTTTGGTTCCATAAAAGCACTTTAAGCAACAATCTTATAAAATATAATAAATTCATCGTGTTGATATTTCTGATTTAAATCAACGAGATCGTGACGGCAATGTCAATTAATATTCACTCCTAATTAACAATATATTTTAAATGTTAACCCTTAATCAAGGAGTTTTACAGTGCTGCCAACTCAAAGGATCAATTTCCATTCGCGTCGGATATTGTTTTTACGCCTGGCAACATCGTAACGAGAAACGTGTGCACGACTTAGAATCCAACTATTTTGCCCGCGGAGGCGAAAACACAGGCTCTTACAAATTTGAATATTTTAGCCTGAAAAATATCGATATAGCAACTACGAGTATTCGATATAATATATAATGTAACATATTATGTTGTACTAAGTGTTAGAATCAGTTTTATCAATAGAACATAACATAAAAATAAAAAAAACATATACCCCTCTACAAAACCTACATGTAATGTAGCTAAGAATCATCTTGATCACGTCAGCTTTTGAAGAAAATAATCCGTATCAAAATGGGCCGATTCGTATTTTTATTATTTTTTATTTTTTATTTTTTTAGCACTTGCCCTGTGCGTGGGATAAATTTCTATAAATTTTAAAGAAAGAAAAAATTTAATAAAAAATAAAAAATAATAAAAATACGATGCAAGTAACGAAAGTTATGTCCATTCTAAAAATGTGAATTTCATCGGTGATGAACTCATTTGGTGGGTACTCAGAATTGTGTATCTATAGGACATAACTACCCGCGTTAACGGGTTAGAAAGGAATTAAAAATTTCGCCACGGGACTTGAATCCTCAGTAGCTCAATTGGTTAGAGCATTCGTCGGCTTAAGACGAAAGGTTACAGGTTCAAATCCTGTCTGGGGCGAAAAATTTTTTCTTTCTTTAAAATTTATAGAAATGGGCCGATTCGTTTATCGGTTATGGTTCTACAGACAAACAGACACACAAAGATACAGACACGTCAAACTTATATAAACTACTTTTTAAGGGCACCCACGACTAGCCGAAGACACTAATCAAGCAAGCCTATCGCCCACCGGGCACATATCCAATCCCGAGCAACATTTTTTTTAAAGAAAAAGAAAGAAAAAAAGAAAATATATTTATTTGCGGAACATGTGCGTTAAGGTTGTTCCAAAATTATTTAAGCTTTCCAACATATTCTACCACATTGTGGTGTGCAAATATTGTAATATTTTTAAAAACTGATTATTTAGTTATATGTATACACAATGTTTAAATATTCATTTAACAAATAGTTTTATTCTTATTACAATTTGAATTATAACTTACAAACAATTTTAAAATGTTAATAATTTTAATCCTACCGTAAACTACCACCGTTTCCAAACGTAGCCAGTCGGGAGAAGAAACGGCGAAACAAACTCCCCGGCAGCCAGTACTATAACCTATCGTCCTTGTAAAACTACTTTAGAAAACTATTTATTCTAAGAAAAAACCCGCATTGAAAATGGTCATTCGTTTATAAGTTATGATGCCACAAACAGACAGACCGATAGACATATACATCTACAAGATCAAGCTTATAACACCCTACTTTTACGTCGGGGGTTAAAAATATACGTTTGAACATACGACAGATAATTATTATTAAATAAATAAATATCCTTGGACAAATCACACGAATTGAATCTAACCCCAAAGTAAGCAAATTATATGCTTGTGTTATGGGTGTTAGTCAACGATTCTAATACATAGAAATACTTAAATAGATACCAGAATATATTTAATAAACACCCAGACCCGGAAATGCAAACATCTAAATGTTCATCACACAATTGCCTGCCCCCGTCGGGAATCGAACCCGAGCCTCGCGTTTGGTCGATGTAGTTAAGCGTGTAAGTTAGCCACTCGACCAACGAGGCGGTCAATTTATACTTATATTATGCGTTTCGATCCGGAGGTGTGACCCTTTCGTTTAATTATTTTATCCATCTTTTGTAGTTGCCCTCTCCTCTAAATTTAATAACTACATTAGCAAAAACTGACGTTATGGCGGCAAAAAAGGTAAGGCGGTGATACTAATCACTGACTAGTGGAATAATCAAGCATTCAAAAAATATAGATTATTTTACTGCCGGCCGATAGGATCGTCACATCCCTATGCTACAAAACGATTGCTTCATTTTCAAATCATTCTTTAAACTTCAACACAGTACAGGGTGATTTAAAAATAGATACATTGATGGTTGTTCTATTGTTTGAAAACGTACCATAACTAATGCGGAAATAGTGTTGGGGTTGCTGTTACGATAAAATACTTTTTGTTATTAAAAATACTAATGGTTACCATTTGTAGTGTGTAGTGTGTATAAAACCAACCTACACCTTTGTAAAGAAATCCAGAAGGGACTAAGGATGTTTGTCCGGACTCCTTTGCAGAATAGATCATCTGCCTTCCTGCCAGGCAGCTCGTAAAAGGCAAGCATAGGCTTACCGTCACTAACACCGTGACATCTCACTAGGTGGTAGAGTTTCGCAGCGACTCACCCGGTTTGGTACCACCGCCTCACCTATTCCTGCCGCCACAATGTCGTGACATGTTCCGGTTTAGAGGGTAAGGTAGCCAGTAAACTTACTTTAGCTCGAGACCTAACATCCCGGCCTCAGGTTGGCAACGCACCATTACCACCTTTGGTGTCTCTAGACGGCGAGAATTTCTCACCATTAGGAAATCCGTCTGCTTGTTTGCCTTCCAATAACATAAAAAAACAGTAAATTCTAAAAAAAATACTTTGTAGTAAAGACCCTTCTGCATAAAAAAAATATCCTAGCCTAAATATCTACTATATTCAGCTTTTATTACAATTGTCAATATTAGATTAATATGAAATACTAATTATTTTAGTATTTCTATGTAGTAGCACAGACAAGACATATACTCGTATTTCTTTTATTAGTATTGTTGACTAGCAACATAACACAAGAATTTACTTTACTCATTTACTACTTTCCTTTTACGGGTTGGCTGAAAGAAATTTCTTTTATTAGAGATAAGCTCGCCTTTTGTACCTTATTTTTTTACTTTTAAGTATTTTTTGTAATATCAGTTGTGTACAATAAAGAGTTAATTATAATAAGAATATAATTTGCTTGCTTTGGGATGACATTCGATTTGTCTAATATATTTGTATACAGCGATTAGCGATATTTGTTTATTTTGTTTAATATCAATTGATCGACTCTCCAAATTCCAATTTAATTTAGAGGAAGATTTATAAATATGCCAGTTTATCCCGCAAAAACGTTTTTCTACCATAAATACTTAACACCAGTTTGAAATTTTATATTCTTTTATATTCGCTTATTGAAGCACCAATCCCAATGTAGAATAACTTAAACGTATTGTCTTTTCTAAAACCAATATTTTATAAATAACAGATATCTATCGACAATGATAGTACACAATACATCACTAAAAGTTATATGCTCGTAATTTTCTCGTGGTAGATTTATTGAAAGAGGGATAAAATGTACACGAGGTTATTGAAATATAGCGTTAATATTGTGCAACAAGTAAATGGATGTATGATTTCAATTTTCCTCATTTTTAGTTGAAAAATAAAATGTTTCAAGTTTTTTATAATGAAAGAGGCAAATGAAAAGAGGTTCACCTGATGGTAAATGATTACTACAATTCACGAATAACCACAATACTAATTTCATACGTAGGGTCCCGTCTTTTAAAATATATTATTTTTACCGTGCTGGTCTAAATCCTTTGTATGTATATAATATACCATCTGCCTCTTCACCTGACAGATCGTCATAGGCAAGCATAGGTTAAATAGGATAATTACTCATTACCAACAAGACCATTTGTATTTACATTTATATTCGTTACATTATTTTAAAGCAGACGGATTTCTTGATGGTAAAAATTCACGCCGCCTCTACACCAATAGTGGTTATGGTGCGTAGCCAACCTGAGGCCGGGTGGTTAGAGGTATCTAGCTAAAGTACGTTTATGCCGTATGTGTTACGTTATAGTTTGAATCGGAACATGTTTTACATTATAAAAATCATGTTTAAACCAATTGCATGATGTTTTTGTCTGCCCCCCTTTTAACAGAATCCTGGCTACGCCCTTGCTTTTTGTATTACCAAATACATTTTTGAAATATGTTTATTCAATCCACCCACATCATAATATGATCGTAGTAACAATTTATGTATTTTATCTGCCAATCAAGAGTATGGACATGCATTAACTAATGAGTGTCCGTCATAAATATCTCAATAAACGTCACCACAAAGCCAACTCGAGAGCATTTTAAACACATCAGCGTGGGCAAATTTTAAATTAACGCTATAAATAGGGAACGCCTTATTTTTGTAGGCTAACAATACACATTGTTAAAGTACTTTTCAACCGACGAGAAAAGGAAGAGGTTCTCAATTCGACCCGTATGTTTTTTTGTGTGTGTATGTTACTCGATTATTCCGGTGTTTGTGGACGGATTTTTAAAATTGTGGCGGCGGTCCCATTATAATTTGGTCCAGGTCCACATCATTGAAGCCGGTTTTTTGCAGTTTGACTGCGTTTAAATTATTAAATTATACGCATAGGCTATATTCGTCAAGCTTCGGAAATCCGAATGTATTTTAAAGATATCTTTATAGAGTTTTTATTAAATAATTAATCATTTTGCTTAAATTTAGATTAGGTCAAATAAAGGCCAATTTAAAAATAAAAGAGTAAAAAGTGTAAAGCCGAAACGCATTATTTAAATAGTAGTACTATACACATATGCTGAGTATACACACACACACAATATTTTATTAATCGTTCTAATTTTTATTCTGTCCTCACTTAACCGGCAGAAGAAGTTATTTCTCTAAGTTTTCTTTAAATGACTATTGTTTCGATAAATTTACAAAATGTTTCCTTTTCTATGTTTCTGCTCCTGATATAATTGAGACATCAAAAATATAATTAACAAAATTGTTTCATTCGATCACGCGTGATGCGATGGTCAAGGGAAATAGCGATTCATTAACCGACTCTAAAAAAGGAGGAGGTTCTCTATTGACTGGCTAATTTTTAGTTTGTTTGTTTCCCTATCAAATTACAATTAGAAAGTGCTCATCAAGAAATTGAAAAATTTATTCTAGAAAATAATCTACTGAAAAATAAAATTATTTATCTTGAAAATACCAAATAACCAACCGATTTGATTATTCTTTTCTAGACAAATAGGTCATAATTTGCAGGTCCCCTATTAGGTTTATCATAAATCTACTAGTGATTTTTGAGTTACACTTAATAATTCAAAAATGTTTACTTAACTCGACGACTTTATCATTGATATATTTATATTTATGATTTCAAAGGTATACATTATTAAATTAAGTGTAACTGTTGAATTAAAAATTTAAAAAAAATGTTTATAATTTATACTCGATTTAAATAAAAACGCATTCTATCATACATTCACTCAAAAACTATTGGTAAGACGTTAATGTGGGACCATTTCCAAATCATTTGCCTTCTATCTAAAAAATAATTGTGAAATCGTGACGTTATACCCAATAAAATAGTTAAAGTCAGTTGTAGTTTTACTGAGCTTGAGTTGCTAGATAGATAGAAGATACACTTATATCTTTTTATATACTTTTGTAGTTTATAGTTATGGTATAGTTTATAGTTATCCACACTAATGTTATAAATGCGAAAGTAACTCTGTCTGTCTGTTACCTTTTCACGCCTAAACCACCCAACCGATTTTGCTGAAATTCGGTATGTAGATAGTTTGCATTCATGAGAAGGACATAGGCATATTATTTTTTGGAAATTCAACCCCTAAAAGGGGTAAAAGGGGTGAGTTAGTATGAGAAAAATATTTTTATTGCACATTTTTGCATGAAACTTTGAATTAATGCTTTTTAGTACAAATGATGAAACACATATTTTAGGGTTTTTCGAAATTCACCCCCATTGGGGGTTAAAGGGGGTGGCAAAGTTTGTATGAGAAAAATATTTTTATTGCACATTTTTGCATGAAACTTTGAATTAATGCTTTTTAGTACAAATAACGAAACACGTAATTCAGGGTTTTTCGAAATTCACCCCCACTGGAAACCTCCATTAAAGGGGTGGATAAGTTCGTATGAGAAAAATATTTTCATTGCACATTTTTGCATGAAACTTTGAATAAATGCTTTTTAATACAAATGATGAAACATGTATTTCAGGGTTTTTCGAAATTCACCCCCATTGGAGGTTAAAGGGGTTGGCTAAGTTTGTCTGGAAAATTTAATTCTATTGAAATATTTTTGCATGAAACTTTGAATTAATGCTTTTTAGAACAAATGACGAAACACGTATTTTAGGGTTTTTCGAAATTCACCCCCATTGGGGGTTAAAGGGGGTGGCAAAGTTTGTATGAGAAAAATATTTTTATTGCACATTTTTGCATGAAACTTTGAATTAATGCTTTTTAGTTCAAATGACAAAACACGTATTTCAGGGTTTTTCGAAATTCACCCCCATTGGGGGTTAAAGGGGGTGGCAAAGTTTGTATGAGAAAAATATTTTTTCATTGCACATTTTTGCATGAAACTTTGAATTAATGCTTTGTAGAACAAATGACGAAACACGTATTTCAGGGTATTTTGCAATTCACCCCCATTGGGGGTTAAAGGGGTGGAAAAGTTTGTATGAGAAAAATATTTTCATTGCACATTATTGCATGAAACTTTAAATTAATGCTTTTTAATACAAATGATGAAACACGTATTTCAGGGTTTTTCGAAATTCACCCCATTGGAGGTTAAAGGGGGTGGCTTAGTTTGTCTGGAAAATTTAATTCTATTGAAATATTTTTGCATGAAACTTTAAATTAATGCTTTTTAGAACAAATGACGAAACACGTATTTCAGGGTTTTTCGAAATTCACTGAAATAATTCTTTGCATTACAAATTATGAGATACATATTTAAGCGTTTTTTGAAAATCAACCCCTATGGGGGTTAACGGGGGTGGTACAATTTGCGTAGGAAAAATATTTAACAGTAATTTTTACAATAAGTCCATAACAATGAACCACATACTAACATTAGTTTATCATTAACGAAAAACACACAAAGAAATTATGAAACACATAGCAAAATAGCAAATATTAATATCATAATCATAGCAAAATTGGTTAAAAATCCCTACTAACATTATAAATGCGAAAGTAACTCTGTCTGTCTGTCTGTCTGTTAGGCTTTCACGCCTAAACCAATGAACCGATTTTGATGAAATTTTGTACAGAAATAGAATAGACCCTAAGGAACAACATAGGCTACTTTTTATTGCAAAAAATAGGGGAGAATGGGTAAAAAGAGGGGATGAATGTTCATATGGAAATTCGTCATTTTTAAAGCTGTAACAGTGAAACTTTGTATTTAGACACTATGATAATGAGAGAACATAGGCTACTTTTTATAGCAAAAAATGGGGCAGAATGAGTGAAAAGAGGGGATGACTGTTCATATGTATATTCGTCATTTTTAAAGCTGTAACAGTAAAACTTTGTATTTAGACACTTTTTGATGAGAGAAAGAATATAAAACGCAAGGGAGAAGATCAGCTAGCGCTCAGCGTCAAGCTCAAAGTAGAATCATTTTTAGAAGGTTTAATAGAAATTTTTTTTTAATGCAGGATTCTGTTATGACCACACGTTACAGTATAAAAATACTTCTTAATTTTTTATTTGGCATTGTGATCCCTTAAAATTCAAAGATGAAACGCAGAGTTGTGCTAATGGTAAGGTATTATTACTTAGCTTGGTGAAGCTGAGCTGCTAAAGTCTCCTTTATTGTGCAATTCTAATGAATCTCGAAGATTTTTAAGCAATATGCGCAAAAGCAATAATTGTTTTCAAATGACGTCGTTTAGATTAGGTAGACACATCATTATGCTAGGACATTTTTCTGTGCAAGGTCAAATTTATCGCAGAATCTGTTCAAACTAATATTAAAAAGCTGAAGAGTTTAATTTTGTTGCTACAATTTCTAAATATGTGAGTTTCTGAAGATATCCCGAAGGGTTAGTTCGGCCTACCTGTACAACCAGAGCGCTCACGACTAGCCGAAGACATTAAGTCCATTTTGGTAGATGACAATCCTGTAGCCAACCGGGCACTTATTCAATCCCGGGCAAGTGGCAACGTTACTATTAGGTAGAAAATTGAAACTTCACAATTTCTATTTTTGTTTTTTTGTTGCCCGGACCGGAGATCAAACCCGAGAAGAAGTCATTCCGAAGACGCACGGTTAGACCTCAGAGACGATATGTATATTTCTAAAATTTCGAAAAAAATCTGTTAGAAGTTTCCATAAATACTATACAGTTTAATTTCACAGGATTTGCCGAAGTGCAGATAAAACTGTGGAAACAATAACGTATTCCTACTATTTATCTGAGGTGAAATTAAAAAAGAGAAAGTGTATGTTTAGTTTTGATGGCAAAATTGCTAAATTGATTTCAATATTTTAAAAAAATATATGAAACTTTGGATAGCGATATACCTAGGCTACATTTTATCTTAAAATTTTAACGAGCAGTGTTGGAGAGCTAAATATCAAATTAGTAGACTACGCGGGCGAAGCCGCGGGTAACAGCTAGTAGTAGTATATAGTATATATAAACATATAAAAAAGATATAAATATAATTGCAAATTGTTGAGTTGGGAACCCTATCAAACACAAACACGGGGACCAGTAAGCAACTAAAATAGATTTTTCTAACAATTTTCCTTGCTAAAGTTATCTAAGTTTCATAATAAACTTATCGATTAGTCCGATAACTATGATCCCAAATTAAGAAATAATTACATAAGGACAGATAGCGCGTCGGTTCTTGTTATTTAGAGTTTATCTATATTATCTATCACGCCGCTTTGAATAGAATAACGATGACATCCATACTAATTTTATAAATCCATAAGTATGTCTTTTTGTCTGTATGTTAAGCTTTCAGGGCTAAAGTAGTAGATGAATTTTAAAACACAGGCACTTTTTTAAAACTCGGTCCCCTAAGGACTATACTTGGGGACAAAGGTTTATATAAAAATAATGTTGAACTATGAAATGGGTAATGAATGTGAAGGAAGCCAGACGGGTTTGTCAGGACTCAGGACCATAAGGTTTGGCATTCGATACTCTCTGCCTACCCCGTAAGGGACTTGGCGTGAATATAATGTGTATGTGTGTATGTTGAAGGAAACTAAAGATAGTTGAAGTAACTATTGTATGCAGACGAAGTCAAGAGACAGCTGGTAGAAAATATTTATTAATGTAGGCCGTATCGGTTCTTCTAGAAAATATATAGGAAAGTATACTTGCTTCTAAAATCTTCTGCCAGAATCTCGGAATCAGAGATCTAAAGAGTAAATTTGACAAAAGAAACTCAACGTGATTTTATTTTTTGTAAGTGGAGTTTTGCAAAAAAAAAGTATTGTAACAAATTGTACATTGTATTTACTAGATTTGGTAAAAGGAGCAATCACTTTCAGCTAGATGCTCTGACATCTTATTATAATTTTTATTTATGTAATTTTGAATCTGTGTTTTTTGTATAACTTATTTAACGGTTAGGTAATTTATTGTAGTTTAAAAAAAACTAGGATTTTTGAGAACATTCATTTAAAGAGTATATTTAAGAGTATTTCAATATCTGTTTTAATATTTAGATGTTATAATCAAATCAAAAGCTTGATTGAAAAAATGTAATTTTATCAATTTTATACATTTATACTTCCACTATTATAGAAAATCTTATATTAGCCTTACAATCTATATATTGAATTGATAAATATTATTTGTAAATGTCGTTAGTTTTTCGTAAGAACAAATAAAATGAAAAGAATTATGCTTAATGGATTTTATGTATACAAACTCACGTGTGTATCTAAAAGGACAAAAATTTTGGTATCAGTATTCAATTATTAGACCAGGGTCGATAATTTTTAAAACCAAATAAAATAGTAGTAGGATGAAACCCATTAGAAAAGGAGGAGAATATGATCAAAATGAAAGGAAAAATAAATTA
>NJDD01000798.1:37158-52562 GCA_002245505.1 Calephelis nemesis
TTCCTTTCATTTTGATCATATTCTCCTCCTTTTCTAATGGGTTTCATCCTACTACTATTTTATTTCACTTTTTATTATTTTTAAAGGCTTCTACCCTAGTCTATATAGAATTAATAAAAATATGTACTCGTATGGACAACAGCTTTCGGATTTTTTTAGTTTCTTAATTTTTAACTCAACTTGTTGCTGTGGGCAACGAAAGTTGAATTAGTAAGCTGAAGAAGCCGTGAGACGTCGTTTTGGGTCTTGGGTCCGAACAATATTTATTATTTATCTCCACTAAAGCGATAAATGTTTAAATTAAAGTAATATATAAATTTATATCACTAGTATACTAGTAGGTATACTGTCTACTACCTATTTGTTCTTCTTAAAATATATTAGGCATGACTTAAGATTGTATACTACAAACGTGCCTACCACCGACACTAAAGATATTTCTTTACTTTTTAGTCATGCGACTCCTACTGTCCGCCATGTTGTTGGTCTCCGCCATCTTGTCATGTGCGGCGCAAGCGCAATACCCGCGACCACGTCGTCCAGAACGGTTTGATACAGCAGAACAGATATCCAACTACCTGAAGGAGTTACAGGAGTATTACTCGGTCCATGGAAGGGGAAGGTATGTCTTGCACTTTGTTAGATTTTGTGCCCATCTTATCTTTGGTGCCCATGAGTGACACTATTTTCTTTCTATTTTTTTGTTCACTTTCATAGGAAGGTTGAGAACACAGTGTTAGTTACGTAATATGATTTTATCGGCATTTCATGAGATGCTTAGCAAATAACTTGTTGATGTATTTTTCTTAGTATATCCAACATAAACAGTGGGATAGGTAGGTATATAATTACTACGTAAAGCCCGAACCAATTATATGCTTTATTAAATTTATTCAGGTATCTATTTAAGTAATTATTTTTATGTCTTAGAATCGTCAACTAACACCCATAACACAGGCATATAAGTTGCTTAATTTGGGGTTAGATTCAATTCGTGTAACTTGTCCAGAGATATTTATTATTACTAGTGGACGACCATTTCTTATTACACTTATTATTGTCGAAATTCAACCAAATTAAATTTTAATATCTTGTTGATAAGAACGAAATCTTCATTTCTCAAGACCAACTACTTTGTTTCCAAACTTTTTCATGCGCCATCTGTGTTCTTTTATCGTTATCACCAATATATTTGTTTGTATGTGTCAAATGCATGGTAGTGTGAGTAATGTTTTATTTATTGATTTAATGTACTTTCCAAGCATTATTTTTTTATAAAATATTAGCGTTCTGCACTTGTCCTACAATAAACTATAAGTATGCCAAATGTTATGTATGTTCCTACGTCACCGCAATTTTCGTAAAAAGGGGGCCAAAGTTTTGGCATCACGTATTATTATTTAGATTACTCTTAGTATATCCAACCTAAACAGTGGGATGGGTAGGTATGTAATTACTACGTACAGCCCGAACTAATTAAATACTTTGTTTGTTTTGCAGGTACGGCAAAAGGCAAATGCACATAGCAGATGCGTCCGTAATTTTCCGAGAGATGCCATTTTTTGATCAAATGAACGACGAAATCTTATTCAAAAACCTTGGAGATAAATAAATCTACGTAATATGGTTATACCGCATAAAAGACTGTTGGCCTATTTTAACTCTATTTTAATTGTACTCCAAAAACCTTGTGTCATTTTATTTATTTGTTTAACGTAAAAATAAAATAATTTAATTTTAAACTGTGTAAAAACAATTGCTAATTTTATTGTAAATGTTTTAAAATACTATTTTTCTACTTTAACGCTGGTCGTTTTGATTTTTATGAGATTAAAAATAATCTAGTCAATTATTTTAATTAATAAACATATTATAATGTTATTGAGTTTGCATTAACTGTTGGCGGAATTCCGTTGTATTTTGTCTTCTTTTAAACTTATTTTTAGTAGAAAAAAAATTGATCTGTTTGACAATTGATCTTACTATCAAAGGTCTGAGATGTTAATATTGTCTAAGCAGAGCAAATAATACGAGATATTTTCATTCTCAAGTTCAAAATCAGCTCATTTTGTATCATTCTGTACAATATTCTCACACGTATAGATTTCCAACCGTCAGTAACAGTTTTTTTATGACTTAACAGCCTGTTTTTTAATCTCAGAGACTAAATTGACATTAGCAGTGTTGTAAGTTTTTTGCAATTCATAAATAGTGTCGTACCATTATAGAAAAATCTTAACAATATCTATTACCGGTTTTTAACGGTTACTCTGGAAAATCGGAACATTTTATGTATTGAGAATAAATTGATACAATATTAATATGCTTCATAATCGTAGGTTAATATATGTGATTATTTGTTTATTTTCAAAAATTAACATTTATTTTATTTTTTCTTGAGATAACGACTCGGTACTTACTTGAATACTCGAAATTGTCTAATTCGTCATCAATATCTATAACTAACCGACCTGGTGAACTTCTTATCGTATGCTAACTCAATTATAACTATACAAGTATTTCTATGTATTAGTATCCTCACTATTTCGCCTATTTTCTTCGATTTCATCAGCAGACTTAAACTAGGCGGCAACGGGACCAGCTCGGTAATAGCTTTGGTCTGTTTGAAATAGCATTACCTTTTTAGATCTTAGTTAAAAGTGGCTAATAAATTAAGGCTTTTCATACTTCGAAAATCGATATTAATTTAAGTTTGGAAAAAATCGGTATCGTAAGACAGTAGTACAATAAAAACACAGGTATCATTATTTGTAAAATTGACGTTTGCATCTGTCAATTTAGTCTCTGAGATTAAAAAACAGGCTATAGTTTTATTTGGATTTCGTGCTATTATTTTTAATCGAGTTCAGAAATGTTAACTTCTAAATCGTGGTTGTTGCCAGTAATATAACAAAAAACATGCTTTCTAGCGCCATCTTTGTTTTAAAATTAGCTCAAGCACCCACCAATATTTCATTCATTTATTAGATTAATTTACATATACATTATATTAAAAATTTAATGTTTTAGTATGTTGTAAGTTGAAAAATATTTGGAAATATTTGTAGGTAACGTCCTGTGGAACTACATATTTAATTGTTTGTTGGACTTCTGCTTTTTAAGACATGAAAATATGTAATACCATCTTTCGTAAAAGAAGATTTAGATTTTCGTTCTTAAAACTACTTCCTGATGATTCCTGACGATAACAGAGAAAGAGCGTATTTTTTTCATTTTCCTAAAATATGTAAAAAAAAGCTTATTTTATTACTCAATTTACCTAAAAATAGAAAATCCTTACTTAAACTGTACCAGGAAAACATAAATTTTTAGAAGATTCGTTCAAATTATTTTTGTGTTAAACTTTTAAGGGTCAAAGAGGTGGCGGAAATTACATCTCTTTCTGCCATAGTATAATGTGCACTCACCTTTAAATACCATAAAACAAATTTTAGGCTGGGTTGAATTTGTTTTTTGGTACATACTCTGCAAACACTTGAGATGAAATTATATAATACAATGTATAGTTAATACAGAGTTGGTTCATCAAAGTTTTTTTTTATTTACCTTAACCTGCTTTATTATATGAATTTTACACGTCATTTACATACGGAGTGATTCATAGTCTTTTTTTATGAATTGGAAAGTAAACAGGCAGACAAATTACCTGATTTGTCGGTTATTCTGTTATTCAAAATGTAAAACGACAGCCGGGAGCACTGAAGTTATGGCTGCAGAAATCGGTAAAGCGAGCATGGAACTCAACCGGCTCATAATAATTACTTTCAAACGAGCCAATTTCCAGCTACAACTTATTTTGCGATCGTTATTACAATGAAATAAATTAATAATAAATATCTCTACAAGTCACACAAATTGAATCTAACCCCAAAGTTAGCAAATTATATGCTTGTGTTATGGATGTTAGTCAACAATTCTAATACATTACGTATGTTTTTGAATTACGTATGTTTGTGAATAAACCGATTTCGATGCTGATTTTTTGCTAAAAATTTAACGTATTTGAGGTGGTTCTTAGCTCTATATAAGAAAAGGTTTTGTTGGGGGTTATTAAAATATATATTTTTATATTATTTTTGCGTAGATAAAATATGTTCAGTATTTTTTTTAAATAATCTCTTTAAATGTAAAATATGAGATCAACTTTTTTTACTAAGTAAACTTTTTATATAAAAAAGTTCGACAAATCAGCAACTCTTTTTTTTCGTAGCCCTTTTCCGATTCTTTTCGAAAAGTTGCACAAACTAATCATTACATTCCTATATATGTTCTTTAAATATTGCTGGTAAATTTTTCCTATTACTCATATCATGATAATTAGGAACCTACGCTCCTCTGTTTTCCCAGAGCCACTAGAACTTCAAATTCAGTCCTGATGAAGGGTTTATCAATGCAAATTTTAAAATGAAGGGTAAAACTACAATGACGCTGTTGATTTGTATTTAAATATCGTTTAAATTAAACATCCGTCGGTGGTAATCGTGTTAGGGGTAAAAATAAGTGATCTGAGAGGTTTTCAATCAGCGCCATCTTTTGTTGAGTAGTTTTACTACTAATTACTGAGGTTGTAAAGCGAGTTTATGCAAGATATGTAATTTTCTCTTACTGATCCGAGTATGTAGTTGAAAGGCATTACATTTAAATCTTTGAAATTTCTGAACCCCAGAAAAATTGCAATTTAACTATTTAAATACCAGCAAGAAAAGGATTTCCAAGAAGGAAATCTCGTCGCCTATACTAAGTCGTTAGTGGTGGGTTGACAATTTTGGCGATGATGTTGTCTCTTGCGAATGCGAATTTATCAGATTTTTGCTTTTCACAGCAGAATAAACAATGGCGTTTAATGATGACGTTTTACGTCAAGAATAAATAAAGCGGTGATGCCAATTTAGGAAAGCCATTTGGAGACTCTACCTACTTGTAAATATGCATAAGTTGAACCAAAGTAGTCGAGCCAATCTATCATCTTGGGAACTCATATTTTTGTGGCTGAAAAAAATAATTTTACGCGACTACACATATGGACAAAACTAGCCAAGTTAACTTTCTTTGCAATGAGCCCATCTGTCTAATAAGGAAAAATCTCTTTCTATTCTTTGCATGTAATAAATAATAGGGTAGGATCAATTAGAAAAATCAGTGATTTCTAATCATTGCATAATAAATAAGATAATGTATCTAGTTCAGTGATTCCCAAGTAGTTTTTGCTACGTACCACAGTTTATGAAAGATCTCAAAGTTTTAGGTACCTCTTATTGTAGGAACGTTAAATAAAAAATAGAATCAGGCGTGTTTCACATTTATTACAATAAAAATACATTCTCATGACAGAGACCACTAGGTTTCATTCATGTGAAAAATATGCACGTTTTTCTTTTCACAACTGTGGAAAATCAAGTTAGTGTCATATTTTTGTTAACAGATTGCTACGCATACCACTTGCTGCAATCTTGCGTATCCCGGGGGGTACGTTTACCACTAATTGGGAAACACTGAGCTAGGTGGTAACGTTCTTGTATAAGCGCAAAATAAATACCCATGCCATTTTCTCTAGATCACAACAAACGATACGGACTCTTATTTTCAACCATATAATAAAAAGTAGGTTGTATGTTCGACTCTTATATTTTCCGTATACATGCAAATAAATTTCTGTCATTTCTGAACCCATTTTAAAAATTATTATCTTGTTTGAAAGAAATGGTAACCTTAAAACCAAATCTGTTTCTGATTATGGAATCCTCGAGAAATCGATGCAAATAGGTACTCAATTTTTATATGTGTTGTTCGTCCGGATACCCTTGTAGAATAGACCATCTACCTTCCTGTCATACAGCTTGTAAACGTCGAGGATAGGCTAGTCGTCACTAACACCGAAACATCTGATTAGGGGGTCGAGTTTCGCAACACACCATTACCACCGTTGGTGTCTCTAGGCGAATTTCTTACCATCAGGAAATCCGTCTGCTTGTTTGCATTCCAATATTATAAAAAAAGGTTTTGCAATTAACTGTCCTTGAATTATACTATATTTTCTTACCATCAGGAAATCCGTTTGCTTGTTTGCATTTCAATATTATAAAAAAAGGTTTTGCAGTTAACTGTCCTCGAATTATACCACATTTTATAAGTAATTTTGTTTCATCAAAATGTTTGATTTAAAACACTATACGACTGATGTGTGCTGACAGTCTTAAGCAATGGCCTCACGCCAGTAAAATATTACGACCCTGTGTAAACATTGGTCTAACTGTTCGTAAGAAAATAGTTCTTAATACTTATATCACAAAATACAATTTCACTCATCTCATCCTTGTTGTGTTGCTTTAAATCGAACTCGGGAAAATTATATTGCGCGCGCATCTGCGATGTAAAACGTCGCTACGTTCTCTAACATAAGAATTAGGAAGATTGGTGTAAATATAAAATTAGGATTTTACAGATAAATTATGTGACTGACTAAAGTAACATTTACAGAAGTTTCTAAAACAACAACTAAAATTATAAATATTCTATTTATATAAACGTATTCTAGCGTCGGACTACTAAAGAAGAGAAAGAGTGTAAAGTAACATTTTAAATTTGAAAATAATTTGACTTAACCATTTTACTTGAAGGATTAATATCATATCTTCCAACTTTAAAGAACAAGAAACAGATGGAGAATCAGACAGGTCTTTTGTACTTTAGTAAATAAATAAAACATTTTCGAATATTTACAATATTTATTAATCTTTACAAATATTCACGTGTCTAACATTTTGATATCCTTCTTGTGTAAATATTATTCTTATTTCATATCAAATATTGCTATTTCAATCAGTTATTTAGTGGAGTTTATTAATATACGTGAGGAACAATTCTTAAGAGAGAAATTGGGTGAGTATACTTGTTTCAAATTATTCGTGTTTAGTTAATTCTGTAAAATAAATGTAGTGTTAAAACTTATGTTTAAGGATATAATTAGTATCTTTTTACGTTAGTTTTTTAGGCAGATATGAACAAGGCAGCGAATAGACACTATAAATAATAGATACATTACATATGTAGATATATTATACATTGATACAGGACTAGTGTTATAGACCACATGAGCAAGTCTTTCAATTTAATTTATTTATTTATTTCTAGAAGTAGGTACAGTCATAGGTCTTAAAGATAACATTACAAAAGAATGACTACTACTTGCCTAGCGGCGTACAAATATTATTTAGGAAAAGTACGTAAATTTAAGAAATAAAATCGGCTATTTTACCTACTAGAGCGCAATATTACGGTGTTAAGCTTCTACAGTTGGTGTTGATAAAGCGGCCTATAATTTAATAGACCGTTTTTAAGATTAAGAGTTCAGGCCGCAGTAAAGTACCTAAGTGCTAGCTTGTTGGTAGTTTCTAGAGTTAGACCTAAAAAAAAAAAGAGCTAAAGATTTTTTTATGATATTGGAAGGCAAACAAGCAGTCGGATTTTCTAATGGTAAGAAATTCACGCCGCCTAGAGACACCAAAGGTGGTAATGGTGCGATGCCAAACTGAGGCAACCTCGAGCAAAAGTAAGTTTACCGGCTATCTTACCCTCCAAACACGTCATGACGTTATGGCAGCAGGAATAGGTAAGGCAGTGATACCAATCCGGGTGAGTCGCTGTGAAACTCTACCACCTAGGAGGATGTCACGGTGTTAGTGACGGTAAGCCTATGCTTGCCTTTTACGAGCTGCCTGATAGGCAGATGGTCTATTCTGCAAAGGAGCCCGGACCAACACGGGGAAAAAAGAGTGAACTATAATACAGGCCTAAATTACTACTAGATGTCTTTATGTTGAATGCCTGGGTTGGTTTCGTGTTAATTTCAGAAATATTTATTCTTTAATACAAAATATTAGCATGTCAACTGCGAACGTGCAGCTCATAAGGTGATAGCGTGTGTTTTGTTTTTATTAACATCTAGATTAAGACCGGATTTTTATGGCATTACAAGCACATAGCACTAGTAATAAAAGATGGTCGTAGCCTATAGATAGCATAGTTACTGAAGGTGCTTCATGGCTCTGCGGCCTGGTGTTAGGCCTATTATGCAAGACCGAAAAACCTACAGACAGATGATACGACGGAGGACCGAAACATGATAATAATAGAGTTTTGGCCTACACTCCGTGCTGGTCAGGGACCTCTCTTTGCAGGATAGACCATCTGCATCCTTGCTCAGACAGACCTAGGTCGTTATTAACAAAACCACTGTTGGTATAGTGCTGTGCAGCAACATACCCGGGTAGGGATCAATCGCCTTACCTATTCCTGCCGCCATAATGACTCTGTCTTGGTCCGGTTTGAAGGGTATGTATACGTATAGCTGATTAACTTGCACAATTGGCCTAATATTCCGGCTAAAGAATATTAATTTATGTAGCTAGCTTCAGGAAACCCATTTCGATATCGTGATCTTAACATACAAAGTAACCCATAACATCGTTCCAATGAGTATTGAGAAAAAAAACTACAAAACACACTTTCGCGTTTTATTTATGTTAATAGAAGGCAAACAAGCAGGCGGATTTCCTGACAGTAAGAAATTCACGCCGCCTAGAGACACCGAAGGAGGTAATGGTGCATTGCCAACCTGAAGCCGGGATGTTAGGCCTCGAGCAAAAGTAAGTTTACCGGCTACCTTGCCCTCCGAACCGAAACACAGTCAACGGCAAGCATTGGACGTTATGGCGGCAGGAATAGGTAAGGCGGTGGTACCAATCCGGGCGAGTCGCTGCGAAACTCTACCACCTAGATGGATGTCACGGTGTTAGCGATGGTAAACCTAAGATAGTCTTTTACGAGCTATCTGGCAGGAAGGCAGATGGTCTATTCTGCAAAGGAGCCCGGACTAACACGGGGAAAACGTTTATAACAAAAGCATGAATATAATAGAAATTACACAAAAAAAGCCAAAATACAATTAGCTTAATTCAGGGTCTAATTGGTTTGTGTAATTTCTACTATTTCTACTATTTAAAATTAAACTTGTAAGAAACTAATAATGCGTACTACGACTATAGCTATGGCCTATGGCTACGAGTATAACCACGTAGCCGGACTACAATATGCTACGCCCTACGTTCTACGCCTGTAACGCTACAAACTGTTACAGGTTATAGTTACGGTCTGCTACGGCTAAAAGCCAAATTTATAATTTATCAGAAATTATTTATGTTTCCTTGTTAATGTATATATTTTTTAACAATTAATTAACGGCAATGTTTTATTTTGTGAAGAAAGAATGCTCTCGAAGCTCAAACATCGTCATCCTTATTTCAATATAGTATCCCATAAATCCAATTTCAATACGATAGACATATTTTTTTCTCAAACAGAATCACCATCCAATTAAGATAAAACAACGTCTCTCGTACTACTTATGCAATATACTAAGAAGTTACTAGTGCTACTAATGGAATGTAGTAATAAGTTACAATACTCTGTTTTCCTTTAACAAACGATTACCAAAAAGGTACTACATTGTTATTGGTCCACATAATCAACATTAAGTTAATTTTAATCAATCAGAAAGCGCCATTACAATTTGACAATGAGAACAAAGACGTAGTACCAATCGCTACCAACGTTCCATCTCACTCTGTTAATATCAGAAATATGCGAGGGACATACTCAGTACTCGTTTTTTTTAAATAAATATACTATAGTACTACTAGTATAGTGGTTAAATAGCTATATGATTTAATTACAGAATGGCACCAGTTAAATTTGGTTTATTCAAGTCGAGGAGTAGAGACCAGCCTGAGCAGCCATCTACAGAGAACCTTTTGAAGACTAGCCACAGCAGCGACTACGGTAACATTAGCAAGGATAATTTTATTATATACAGTACCGAATAAATTTTATAAACTACCTTAATTTTATACTAATTGGATACAAGTTAAATACCAACAGAAATTTAAAAAAATCAAAAACCCGTAATCATTTTGTCCTTTCGTCTCTACCGCCTATTAAATATACCTAGTTAATAGAGTAAGAACCTTTTTTTTTTTAAATCATAAAAACGTCTAACGGTCATTTTATAAAGTAAAATAACTGATTGATTCTTCAGTCAATAGCTGACTTGGTCTTGCTAAAGCGAAATGTTTTTAAATTAATGTTCACTGATTTTAAAATTAGTGATAGTAGCCATCAAAATAAAAAAAAACATCGACAATATATATCTTGTTTAAATAAAACTGAATATTAAAAATAAATAAAATAAACATTACTGGACAACTTACACAAATTGAATCTAACCCCAAAGTAAGTAAATTACCAGAATAAATTTAATAAACACCCAGACCCGGAAATGCAGACATCTAAATATTCATCACACAAATGTCTGCCCCCGTCGGGAATCGAACCCGAGCCTCGCGGTAAGTCGATGTAGTTAGGCGTATAGTGTATACGCTAGCCACTCGACCAACGAGGCGGTCAAATAATGAATTTGAGTGAGTTTGAATTGAATAAACGCGTCCAATGATAGCACTGTCAAATAAGTTCACAGTTAACGAGTTAAATTATTCCGCATGTATAATAACAGATATTATGTTTATTCGTAAGGTAGAAAAATCTGTTAACTAATACTTTTTTATTCAATACAAATTTTCGTAACTTTTAATTTGATAGACAATTGCTTCAAAAATCAAAATCGCTGTCTAAAATCTGTTTACATGTTTATATGAATTATCACGTCTCACTTTTGCAATAATCAGTCATTTATTAACTTTACCGATAGACGTTAACCATTTTAATCACATTTAAGATTATTTTAATCACATCTAGCTGCTAAAGTTGGAATTAAGTTGAAATAACAATTTAACTTAGCAATAATTATAGTGAAAATAATTGAGCTAACTTATTCATCCGTCTCCTAAATAACTGGACTACAAACTTACGCTAGAAGCTTTACAGTCAAACCTTAGATTGGCAAATTAGTTATCTCCTTTGTAACTTCCGACAGAAAACAGGGGTTGTTACAAGTTTAAGGTAACTCCGATGCGTTTTTACAAAGCAGACGTAATCAAAATAGATTTTAGCTACAATTTACGGATAGATTTTGACAAATTTTATTTAAAATTATTATTTCATGATTATGTGTCTTTTAAAAGACATGTAGTACGGCGAGACCTGTCTAGGAAATTGAAGCTTCGCTTCTGATCACTAGGGAAGGGTAGTTGGCGTTATGCCAGCTTAAAAAAAAATATGGAATTTTAACAAGAGCCAATGAAGCTACAGAAAAAGAAAACTACTATAAAATTTATTGCAGTTGCAGCCCCAGAATCTCCAGTGCCATCAACTAGTAGAGGGCACCTAGATCTATCACCGGCGGATATGTCGATTTTAAGTCTGGATAGCGACGACGAGGTAAGTTTCCAACCATAAGTTCTCTATTCAGATTTTTTTTGTGGTAAAACAGCTAAAAACCACACAGCTCTGCTAATGGGCAGAGAAAAAGGTGACGTATAGACAACATACAGTACCACTATTTGAATTATGCGCTTCGCCTTTACACTTTTTACTCTTTTTACACTTTATACTTAAAGAAGTATCTTTACGCCCATATCCCTGAAGAGGTAGGCAGGGCACAACCAGGGCACCCACGACTAGCCGAAGACACTAAGTCCCACAATGTGATAGGTGGCAAGCTTATCGCCAACCGGGCGCACATTTCCAATCCCAAGCAACATTTTTTTTGTTAGAAAATTGGAAAAACCTAATTTTCTTTTTGTTTCCCGACCCGGGATTCGAACCTGGGACCTCGATCAGTCAAGTCCAACACCAGGACCGCTAGACGACAGAGGTCTTTTATTTTTAAATTGTCTGACCTAATCCAAATTTAAGCAAAATGATTAATTATGTAATAACTCTATGAAGATATTTTTAAAATACATTCGGGTTTCCGAAGTTTGACGAATATAGCCGAAGCGCATAATTTAAATAGTATACAGTATACTACTGTATAATGTAGGTATCGCAGTGTCTTATGGCGTTGGTCTTAAGCCAACCGTGCATGTCTATCGACTACCCTACCCTCTGAACCGGAACATGTTTTTTGTCATCATGGCGGTAGGAATAGGTAAGGCAGTGGACAAACCCGGACGAGTTATAGCACGGCGCTCTACGATCAGTTGTCTCGTTGGAAATAATTCATTTAACTTTTGCTCGTCTCTTACAAGCTCCCAAGTAAGGCTGCTTATTCTACACTGAAGTACGGGACTAATATAGGAAAAACCTAAGATACCTTTTGTATACTATAAACCACCTGCGAACTAGCAAGACGAGGAGCAGTTTTACTTATAACTATCACCGTGACTATGACTACATGTCATGATCTGTATAGAATAAAATATCATCTATCTTCCTACCAGGCAGCTTGTGGAAGCATAGGTTAAATGGGTCATTCCCGAAAAGACCGCTACTGTCTGTGCAGTAACTAGCCCGAGTAGGAATCTACTACCTAAAATATTCCTGCCACCATGTTTCGGTACCGGAGGATAGCCATGTATAGAAGAGGGCGACGTACCTTTACCATTTTTATTAACTATAGGCCACGCCTGTCTCTTGATGTAAAATTTAATTCTTTGTCTTACATATGCCATTGAAATATAGTAGACTAGGTATGTGGTAGCCATGCTGCGAATTACATGAAGTTAATCCAGCGCCATAGTCTTGCAAACCCCCTAGGTCAGTTGCACAGTTTGGAAAACTCGTAGCCTAAAATATTTTAGAGATTATGGCATTTTGCCAAACTGAAGCTAGAGTGTTTTTCCTAACTAGAACTCGACAGCCGACTAACGTCGAACAATTATATTTTTTAATTAGTGAGTTACTTGAGTAGTAATAATCCCATTAAGGGACATTAGTCTTAACTGCTAAAGGAAGGCATATTTAAAAAAAAAATCTTGCCTTTCAATCCCATAAAAAACTGTAATACCATGCATTTATGTTTAGCATGTAATATTATAAATATCTGTCGTTTCAGATAAGTTCCATTCATCAGAGATCACGGCGAGATAGTGAGTGCAGTGATCTACAAGAGCATCAGGTGAGCTTAATATTTTGTTTTAACATTTTTGAGTTGCGTGTCAGATTCAATCATCAGATATTGCCTTATCGGCAATTAGGGCATCTTTCCTAGAATGCCCTTAAATATAAAATCTGTGACCAAATAATGGAATTGTTAGGGAATAATTTAGCAGGAATTGCTATAATTATTGTCAGTATGAAATTACTATAATTTATATGGTAGAATACAATATTCATTTATTGCGCTATCGTACACAAACATGGCAATACGAAAATTCGCGCAAGTGTCCTGCGTCGTCTTAACAATTTTCGATCAGGTCAGGTATTCCTGACGCGATTTCAGAAGTTATTACCCATTCCAAGAAAGGGCGCAAAGCCGCTATAGAAGTTTTCAAAAATCAACTATTTTTTTTTATATTTGTCGCAGGTAGAATATGTAAACCTTCAAACCCCATCAACTTGCACAGCAACTTCTGCCACTAACAACCAGAATCAAGAAGATGAAGACACGCTAGGTCTAGAAGATGACGCCTCTACATCCTGTGACGCGAACTCCTTGCAGTTCGATGAGACCTCCATAGCTGCCAGTGAGGATATGTCGATGTACTGCTCTATGCTGAAGAAGAACAAGAAAGGAAGAAAGGTGCAGAGGCTAAAAGATTTGGATATGTGGCACGCCAGCAACGTTGAAGTCATGCAGGTGTGCTTTTTTATTTCTAGCCACTTAGAATGAACACTAGCTTAGCCTAAGTTCACCTGAGTTTCCAAGTTCCTTTACTTTCTCGAGGGATCGCTTGAGATTATGGTTTCTTTATTTCATACCAACACCTAACGTCGCTCTAGACCAGGGGTGGGCCACCTTTTCTGGCCGCAGGCCGGTAAATTAAAAAAAAATCCTAGTGGCTGGCCAGTAAATACGATTAATAAAGTCTTAATATATGAAATACGCATTATATATGTTTGAAGTATAGATTCAGTATCTTAATTGTTCAAATTTCAATAGTCTTTTAACTTTTCAACCATAAATTTTTTGAGGATGTTCATATTTTTTCTGAAAAAGAAAACGCTCGACGGGCCGGATTAAAATCTTTCACAGGCCGGATCCGGCTCGCGGGCCGTAGTTTGCCCACCATTGGTATAGATAATGATTACCACACCACCACCACACCAATGATTTGCACACCACAAGTTGGTAGAATATGTTGAAACGCTTAAATAATTTTGTAACATCTTTGTAACACTCATATTCCGCAAATAAATATTTTTTCTTTTCTTTTCTTTTCTTTTCTTTACCAGCGTGACCAAGTGCATCTATATAGGTACATACATTGAGGTTTTGACCAAAATAAATTACAAGTCAGGTCTAAACACAGATTTTAAGGCTTACAAGATTAACGCTAGGAAATAATGGTATGTAGCAAGCTCTGTCATTTTTTAATGAATTGTTTACGAACCAAAAACTATGCAAATATTGATTCGTGTGCATTATAACATTACAAAACAAAGGACGAGCATATGTCTTCCTGCACTTATTATTTTTAAAAATTCTGGTTGCACAGAAAGTATTGTTTTGAAACATTTTTGTTAATTTAAAAATTGGAAAAAAATGTTGCTCTCATTGCCAATAAAAGGTTCTTTTTAGTTAAAGGGGTTTTGTTGTTGTCTCTGTTCTTACTTTCAGAAGCTATTTTTAATCGACTCCAAAAAAGGAGGAGGTTCTTAATTTGACTATGTATTTTTATTCCCAAGGTCTACTAGTAGGATGTTGATGAAGGTTTTGGGGGACCAATCCGGAAACATTTCCTATCTTTTGAAAACGAATTATCAAATTACGACATTGACGTCGATGGACAATGACCAATGAAATTGTTGGAGTAGATTTTTGCAGTTTTGCTGCGCTTAATTATTATTCATGTACATATATCGTGTTGTTGCTTAATTCGTCAGGCCTTAGCCAAAGAACAGCGTTGCATATAAAACAGCAGTTATAAGCTACGGTTGTCTTTTCTCGCTAGGAAAGTCTCGTGCATATTCGTTGTCTAATCCCTAAATAACTATACAAATGAAATCTATACGTACCGAAGTTCACCACATGCAAAGTTTTCTGATTGTATTAATAAATTTCTATGTGTACGGTTTCGCGACTTCTTCGTCTACAACTTCACTAAACTACAAACTGCCTGTGTCTGTTGTCAATCAGCTGATGTATCAATATACTAAAGTCAGCTCCACTAGCTGTGAGTTTAAGAAGCACGCAAAATTGCGCGCCATATTCGAGCAGTCTGAAATTTCTATTGGCGAAATCGACTACCACGTAACAAAAATATTTC
>NJDD01000798.1:52581-68341 GCA_002245505.1 Calephelis nemesis
CTCCCTCTCGTGACTGATCGTAGTATTTTAAAGATTTCAATCCCCCCCGCCCCCAAAACGGGTTACGTAGTACATGTCGTGCAGTAACGTAACAATTAACAAAATATTGTTGGCTGACTGGAGTAGCTGACAAAAATGAGTATTCCTCTTTTTGTCACAATATATTTGAATATAGATATCACATTTCTACAGTAGACTGTAACTCATATTACACCTAAGCATACCTACAACGGCGTACAACTAGATGCTCCAGAATATGTCCCTTAATTTTTGAGTACGTTGACGGTCTGTTAAATAATTTACTTTGGTCCAAAGCATTGAGTCGTAAGTTCTAGATAGATACCTACATGCAATACATTTCCATATATGTATAATAATTTTCGTATTGATGTCAATATATGGAATGTTGAAAAATGATATTGTTGGCCGAGGGGTCAGCATACACGCCTACTACCACCTACGAACGGGCTCGAGTTCGTTTTCCAACAAGAGCAAGCATTTGTGTGTTTGTCTTGGTGCGGATACATCACACTATCGCTGAACGCCGGCCGACGCTCCAGTATGCCCCTTGCTATTATTTAATCAAATAGTTTTATTGCACAAATATTATATCCAATTTAGATTCTATGAATGAATAAAAGAATTAAATGTAACCATAAAGTAATTTTATCAATAGTCTGTGACATCACACGTAAAGTAGTGATGTACCTAAGGTGTATGATATTCTAAGATCGAATGATTCGATTAATATTATATCGAAATGCCATCAGTATTTGTCTTCGAAACTAAGTAGCAATAGCTTTAAAATATGGCTTACTTTTTTCATTATTTAGTGTATATAAAATTAAATAAATTTATAAAACATATTAAACATTTTTTGTTCAATCAATGTTGTTACCAATATTTTTTTATTTAACTAACTGTATAGTTATTTGTTGTTTACTAAAGATGAAAAAACAGTAGTCATAGTCTAGAAGATGAAGATAATCCGCAAACGTTTAGAACTCTGAATGCTTTATATAAGTATAGGTACAATTTATGAAGCAGCTATCCAATTTTCCGTTCCACCGCTTTCTAATTTTAATCAGTTTAACGCGCGGACTAAAATTCACTCCATAAAATACTTCCGCCGTTGTAAAATGGTGATTAAGTGTTGAGACACGTTTTACAGCATTATTTATAGTGCTCTGTTAATTAGAACTTCAGACTAATCCAAAATCCTCCTGACGAATACTCTAATATTCAAAAGCATGTTTTAACCTAGGGTTGTTTCAATTTCACATAATATATACTATTTGTGTGTGTAAATAAATTCATTATTCATGTGACATACAATTCATAATTTCAATCTTTTTTATATGTTCAATCTTTTGTTAATGATTTTTCTATGCTCTTTTAAAAAGAGTTGTTAGCTGTATTTTCTCGAAAATATTTATCGATTAATTTGATGCAGATTTGATTTTTTGTATTATATTTTGTTTTAATCTCATTTTTGATTATACTGTGTAAGTCTCCGGCTACACTACCATCCAAATCTGAAGCATAGTTATAGATTAATGTAGATGTCTATATATTATATGAGTCATAAAATTTGTTAAATTAAAGTCTACAATATTATTGTATTTATGTGTCTTATAAGCATTAATTAGTCACGAGTATTTTAATCAATTAATTTGTATACTTTCAATTAATCAATCAGTCAAATCGTTGGTCGAGTGGCTAGCGTACACGCCTAACGACATCGACCAACTGCAAGGCTCGGGTTCGTTTCCGACGGGGGCAGGCATTTGTGTGATGAACTTGATTTCTGTACTTCCGGGTCTGGGTGTTGATTAAATTTATTCTGGTACCTATTTAAGTATTTCTTTGTATTAAAATCGTTGACTAACACCCACAACACAACCATACAATATGCTTACATTGGGGTTAGGTTCAATTTGTGTGACTTGTCAAAGGATATTTATTTATTATTATTTCAGAACCTTTTAAGTCGAAGTGGAACTCTCGACGAACAAATCAAGTGGGAAGCCATTGCAACCGCTCGTGGACTTTGTACCCTCACAGATAGTTGCACGTGTGATGACTGTACGGGGGCGAAGTACCTCGCCGGAGTCACAGACGGAGATGGAGGCCTGGGGACTGCTCCATTGTTCAATGCTATAAACGTTGGCTGTCAAGTGCAGTAGATGACTGATTAGGATTAAGGTTTGATTATGCACAGTTATTCTTTTCTAAAGAAGAGAATTTCTTTTTTACGAAGGAGATTTGCAACTCCACATGCGTTCTTTTTCAAGAGAAGACACATTTATCTCAAAACAAAGGATGCAATTTTGCATAAATATAGGTGATGTAAAATATCAAACAGCGATACTCATTGTTGACAAGGGCGACATGAAAATCGATAAGGTTTATGATTTTAGATCTCGTATAATCTATTCGATAGCAGTAAAGGATTTGAGTTCATTTCCTTTAGCTTAACCAACGTTAAGTTAGAACAGTTGTTTACGAATTGTACATGAATAAACATAGTATGCCTGATGTCGTGCTCTGAAAGGCACGTTACACAGTCGTACAAGATCATTGTCACAAGCTCGATAAGTTGGCAAGAAGTGATGTATAATGTATAAAAATGACAAATTATTAGTTCATATTTTTAATTAATTCAACAACAATACAGCTATTTTTACTTAGCCTAATGCTTAGTGCAGTCAGTCTAATCTAACTTTCAATATAGCTTCAGTACTAAAATCAAAGAAATTAATTAAAGAAAGTGACAAAATAGTGTGATTTCGATATAAAATGACTACGGTCCGGACTGATTTTCTCTTTGCAAATTATTTCAAGTATATTAAAAATAGTTTTTTATTTACTAGTTATGGCAGCGATTCATTATGTTTATTATTTTATATATAATACTTTGCTGTGTGTTAGTCTTGTTGAATCGTAATGTGATCTAGAACTAAAATTAGCAGGATTTTAATAGGACGTGTTTTGATATCACGTACGATACTTACGTTGCACAGTTAAATTATCTGTTGATACGATTTGGCAGCTTGCGACGATCCTGCATTTTTATAATACAAATTGATAGAAAAAAAATTACAAATCTTACGATGCTCCGCCACATGACGGTTGAAGGATATCTTATTTTATTTGCTCCTCTCATCTCCTCCAACAAAGAAAAAGAGAAGGTGCAGAGGAGCAGCCATTTGATATCTATTAGATTTTCCGATAGTTGAGCCAAACAAATGAATTATGTTTAGCATTATACCAACAACCAATGTTAAAGCAATTTATTTTGTCTTGTGAAATTATATGAAATAAAATGAAATATATTTATTAGCTGAATATGTGTTAGAAATTGGGTTAGCTATAAAACTGTTGCATTCATGACAAAACATTTACTTTCACATATCATATTTATTTTCTTTCATGCCGTCGCATTGGTCATCAAAAGGGACTCTTTTAGAAAGTATACTCATAATACATAAGAGAACTACGACCTTCTGACTTGACATTATAATAAATAAATACAATGTCAAACGTATCCAATAGTGCTATGTATTAACCACTGTTGCTCCTGAAAGAGTTTCCCATTGTTGTTTCAAATTCGTATTTGAATTGTTATGGGTGTTGGTTAGATAATGTTGACTCGTTCGAAATAATAAACCAATACACATATTTTAACTTAGGTATAGATGATTACTTGCCTCGGAATATCTTTTAAACCGTAATATTAAATTAAGTGTGCCAATTTCTTCACATAATGTGATATTTTTGTCTCAACGTAATGTCATAAATTTTATTATGCCTATTACGTTTGGTCTCACCTACCAAAAAAACCTCATCGATTACAAGTAGAAAAATAGTACATAATGGCTTGTAAATATTATTAATTGAATAACTAGAGAATAAATAGGGAAGATACCCTTTGGTCTCACCTACCAAAAAAAGCCTCACGGAAAACAATTAGCTTATAATTCATAATCGCATGTTAATATTATTAATTGAATAACTGTTAATTTTAAATATCCGAGTAAGTGGGTATTATCATGTCTATTTAAAAACCATTACTTCGGTTATGTGTTTTTAGCATTCTATTTAAACACCTTTATTTCACTTAAGTCTTACCACCTACTTAACAATATGTTAATCAAACCTACTATCCATGAAGCTATATAATACTACTGGAAGTTACACTTCTATCCAGCACTCGATCCGCTCGATTTCGCCGTTCCGGGCAAAATAATATTTGCCGTCTTTTACCCATGCGTTATTTTATAGATAATGTAATTTTAACCTATAAAAAGACACATTTTCCCTGCCGATATTATTGAAACAAAATAAGTTTCGTTTTAAGACAACAGTTACTTGAACTTACAGAAATACTAAATTTCGTAGCCCGTCGTTCTTGCCGCCCCGAGCAAGTGCTTCATTTGCCCTTCTCTAGATTGGACTCTGCTTCTAACAAAGGCCTCTTTTTTGAAAAGAATTCTTTCCCCAAAATAGCTGATTCTCTCTAATATCGGTCTCTCTTATAGCTTTGTGGTGTCAATTAACAAAATCAAAATGGAAGATAGGCCGGTACGTCTGAAAAAGTCAGCAATATTCGGAAATGACATCAGATCTTTGGCAGGAGTGTTAACTCCAGTTGTAATGTAGATTCAATCTACTATCTCATGTAGGTACCTATGTCAAAATAAAATTGACTATGTCAATCTACTTCTGATAGTCTTCGGTAAGAGTACAGCTTGACTTACAACAAAATTAAATAGGTGTGTGACTTTGAAGTTATTTAGGTTATAGGCGCTAATAGCTGCGCCATGGTAGTGGAAATGAAGATAATTTGGAAGACAAGTTTTTAAGAAATCAACCACATCAAGGCTTTAGATTAATCAGAGTGATAACAATATATTATTTAGGTAGTGGTTGGGTAGTAATTAATAGTAGATAAAAATGCATAGGATGTGCAATAATACTCGTATCTGTATCATAGTACATCCTAAGGCGCGATCTTTTTGTTGAATCGTACCACTATAAACTACCTAAAGTCAGTCATTTAAAGATGTTACTAAACTGGACTTGAGTACTTCAGCATTCCCGCAATATTCTCAAATTATCTCCATTTACTCTACCTAAAATGACAAATTAATTACCTCTAGTAATTAATAATAAATTCACTGAACCTATCTACATACTTAGCACTTTTGATTTATGTGTTTTTAAACTGCACAATTATAACATTATATTTAGATATTATGTATTAACCGCCTCCGAAAAGGAAGAGGCTATCAATTTCATTGTTTGTTTCTCTCTTTTTTTGAGTATGGTAATTACGATATTACTCGGCCAATAACGAATAGTTTTTGATGGTTATTTTATAGGAAAGTAGGTCATGATTCCCAGGCGTTTCCATAAATTGTCATTGTCAATTACATCTTCGAAGTACTTAAAAATTTATGCGTTCTGTATTTAAAAACCACTAATCGGATCTTGATAAACATTACTATGGGACTACCTCGGAATCATTTGTTATAATTAAAAAAAATTGATAAATCATGACGTGGAAATTAAAACCAGTTCTAAAATTTAACTGCCTTCAAATTATTTTAGTAGTAATTAGGTTTATTCAATATTTATACTCACGAGAGATTTGTAGAAATAGATGTCTACACATAACGATAGTAGGTACTTAAGAGAAGAAACACCCTTGAATCGAAAAAAAGTCTTGATTGTATGTTATAATGAAATATTATATTCTTGATATTATAATTTTAATAAATGTGTACCTAACTGGTAGATGGTATGTGATGAAATAATGGAATTGTATTATTAACATTAGGATTAAATAATATTATTATTAAAAAAAATGCTTACTTACGATATTCACCACGATCTTAGTCAGTCTTGAACTGCAATTTTTAATGAAAGCAGGTAATGAATAATGGTAAATACCTTCTTACATTTATCAAAACAGTATTTATTTGCCAAAGCAGTCCCAATAGGTATAAAATAGAGCAATTTTAACTAAAACAGACAATTTCAGGTAAATTTTACTTTTTTAGTACAAAAAATATACACTAAAGTTTAAAATAAAGTAAATGTGACAACACTAACTCAATATTTTACTGATTTTGTATATTGTGTCAGTAGATTAAGATTTTAAAATGTATTTAAGTAGCAAAAACATGGATGTTAGATATATATCCCAGTGACCCAGTTTTACTGACTTTAAAAAAGGAGGAGTTTTTATTAAACACGGTACAATTTTATATAATATTTTAGATATAAGTTTTTTTACTTACTGTTAAATCACGTTACTTTGCAACAACACTTTTTTGACAAATCTAAAAGACTGAAATTATTTAAAAAGTCACTAATATGTAACAACTACATTATCAAGACGTAAAATAAGAAGACGTGACATTATATCGTTCGTGTCACAATTAAAAGTGGAAAGTTTAGCAGAATCGAAGTGAATGAGGTAGGTAAAATCCGGCAACTGTGACTAGTTGTACTTACTTAATTTATAATAATATCAACAATTTGAAAACATCTTCTGATTTGAAGTCAGTAGAAAATATTTTAGACTAAAATAGATAGTTTTCTTAACTTTCATACAATTTTTACTAATAAATGTGTAGTATCTACCTACCTATTTTATACATTGTACAGAAACCACTATATTAGCCTTAAGGACGGTTCCTACCTATGAATTATAGATAACACCTTTCATTAAAAATCCTTAATTTTAATTATCGTATTAGTTGACTCTACTAAATTCGAATACATTTTTGTACACATTTTTTTAAACAAATAAATAAACATGAATTAGGTTAAGTTAATCATAGCAAATAAGTATGTCAAGTCAGATATTAAATATGTTCTCCAAATTGCGCTACTGATCATTGAGAGAGATATTATACCTACCTAATGTACTAAGTTAGGCAGCGCCCGATCTAGCTATTTCGAGGAGTGTGCAAAATAGTATTTGCCACCTTATATCTATGCGTTGTTCGATGTAATTTTAACCAAACAAAAACCATGACCAAACAAAACAAAAAACCATGAAACAAAATAAGTTTCATTTTAAGATATTTATTAAAAAAAATTGAAAAACAGTTACTTAGACTTACAGAAGTCCCTCATATAATAATCATACTCATAAAAAGGAACATGTACTGATTCACTCAGTCAAACCAGAGCTTTGAATTTGAAGTGCAATGCAACAGTGTAAATATTTAAGAATACATAAATAAATAACAAATCTTAATACATGTATTCTATATATTTATAGCCATTTTCGAAACCGACACCNCCCCCTGAATTTTACCACCCCTCATTTTTGGCACCCTAGGTAATTGGACAGTTTGCCCCTCCCCCTCCTCCTTAAATCGGGTGCTAAGTGTAGGTACTTTACTCATATTTATACCTGTCACATAATAGGAACTTATCACAAGACATAGGTAATATAATATATTATACTTAGTATTTAAATTTCATTTCTTTTTACGTTAAGTAAGTACATTATTCTGCCTATATTGAACCTATGCCTATGAAATAAAAAATAATAATGTGAACATAATCATATTCATCATAATTCGGAAAAAGAGATGTATTTTACACTGTTTAATTTTTATGACGGTAAAATTGTATTTTGTATTGCAAGCAGCAGCAATGCAGCTTACATCCATACCTAATACTTTCTAAAGCTAAAATGTAAAGATTTTGTAAGCCTATATTTTTATTCTTAGTTAACTTTACATTTAAAATTAATGTTGTGTTGTGATAAATATTTGTGCAATAATTGGTGTTTTATTTTTTATTAAAGGTCGTCAATTATAATATTTATATTACATACCTACATATTCAGACAAAAGATTATTTTTACATAGGAAAGATGTAGGTATAACTTACAATGAGGCATCTGCACGTAGTAGGTACAAGTAGGTACTAACACAAACTAGTTAGAGATACTATGGTATTAAATTGTTTTAGTTGCCACAAAAAAGAATTTAGGTATGTCATGCAATTCAAATTGGTGACAAACTCCTCAATTGTCAAAATATAGGATTAATTAACTAATGTGAAAAAGAGTATGAGATTTTGAATGATTTTGTAAGAGCTGGTAAAATAATGACAAAAAATTTGGTAGTAAAATGAACATTACATAAAAACATCTTTGAATTTCTAATTTCAAAGTTAAACACGCGATATTGCAAATTTCTATCAACTTTTGGAACATTTTTCTTTGACAAAGTAGTTAGCTACGTTATTGAAACATCAACCAAATTTTTAGTACCTAAGTCTTCAACACTTGTATACGAAATATTTAGGAGAATATTTCGAGAAATTCTAAGTGGTCTGTGGGGGCATCCCTATTTCCTTTTGACATAGACAAGATTTAAAAATTGAAAACTAGACGGAGAGAAAGGATGGTCGAAGTTTTTTTCATAATTATTTAATTTCGTGTTAATATTGAGTGAAATTAGTCAATTTTGGTGGCATTTTGTAAAATTTTGTTCAGTGAAAGAGCACAAATAAAAATAATTATTAAGAAATTGGCGTATCGTGTATTTCCTCGTTGCCGCCAAATCTCATTACAGAGCTTGTGTAATGAGCCACAGCTTTACCCAAGAGCCTGACCTGACTTCCTGATGACTTATGACTGATGACTAATTATAATTAATTGAAAATGATATAAAATTCGATACAAATTATCTATCTAAATCTATTTGACTAATGGCTAAATACTAACGTGAAGGCCAAAACCTAAAGAAAGAAAGAAAGAAAAAGAGGAGTTTTGGCGCCATCGTGAATGAAGATGGTCGTATTTTTTCATAATTATTGATTTTCGTGTTTATATTGAGTGAAATTAGTTAATTTAGGTAGGAATTAGTTTAGTTTTGTTCAGTGAACGTGCACAAATGAAATAATCATGAAGAAATTAGTGTATCGTGAATTTCCTCGCTGCCGCCAAATCACCCAAAGTGAACTTTTGTAAAGTGACCGACGCTTTACTCAAGAGCCTGACGTGACTTTGTAAATAGTGACTAATGACTGTATAAGAATAATTAACGGAAGACATGTGACTAATGATGAAATAATTAATACGGAAGACGTGGCAGCATGGCCTAAAGGTCTTAGCCGGCCCCAGAAAGGGGCAAATTAACTTTAAACAAAAAAAGAAAGAAAAATTGACATTTAGAATTTGGTAGGTACTTGTCAGTTGTCAAATCAATACTGTCAAATATTGTCATTTGTCAAATAATTTTGGCCAATAGCCGGTAGCGTTCTGCATTGTGGTTGTTGTGATTTTAGAAAATAACCTAAAGGGGGAAAGCAATAAATGTTTTTTGCAGTTAAATTACAGATATATTTTGAGTTAAAAATATAATGAGTGGACCTCACGGTATGTTGTACGGTGGTGATGAAATTGGTGCATTAGTGTTTGACCCGGGGCATCATTCTTTGCGTGTTGGCTACGCTCAAGAAGATACTCCAAAAGCCGATATCCCAGCAGTCATAGGTGTTGGACCAGCTACCCATGTACCAGATGCTGAGGAGAAGGTTCCTGATAGCAATGTCACTCAAAGTGGTAAGGAAATATTAAATATTTACATTGAAGCTGCTCTTTTTTTAACTCTTGAGATTTTTATTCTATGATAAAAAATCTCAGATTTCAGCATTTATTATAATTTATTAAATGAATTTTAAAAAATGCCTGGGCAAATTGCAATTGATCTTACCTAAAAGTAAGCAAATTATATGCTTGTGTTATGGATGTTAGACAGCAATACTTAGAAATACTTAGTCATGTTACACATTTGTTATAAGTTTATTCTTGTTACTAATGCAAATTTACCTCAAATATACTATACCTACCTTTTTATTCATGTTATCGAAATCTGAGTTATGTTTATTAAATTAAATCTAGCTGTTACCAGTGCTCCCTTGCATTAGAAAATTACTTTTGATCTTTTTCTTAATCTTAATATGTATCATAATATGTATATAAAAAAACAGAGTTTTTGCTATCTTCATGTAAAATTTCTTTGCAATCTTTGCCTTAGTCACAAAATAAAGTTATATATTTTAATTCATCAGCTACAAAAACCGGAGATCTCCGATACTACATTGATGTCACAGAACTCCATGTGCCCAGACCAGGAATGGAAGTACAGACATACATGAAAGATGGACAAGTTGACAACTGGGATCTGTTTGAGAAGATGTTGGACTACTGTTATTCTAAGGTTAGTTAAAATAGGTAATATAGGTTGGGAAATTATGAAAACAAGGGTAGAATAATATAATTTATAAAAATTTTGTGTGTTTGTTTCAATAGAATAGGTCTGTTTTATAGAAATAATATGAGCAAGTCATTCTGGGACATATTTAACAAATTGAATCCAACCCCAAAGTAAGCAGAATATAATGATTGTGATGGGCGTTAGTCGACAATACTAAAATATAGAAATAAAAAAAAAGTGTTTTCATGCCCATATCCCTGAAGAGATAGTCAGAGGCACAACCAGGGTATCTACCACTAACTGAAAACACTAAGTCTCTTTTGTATGTACCATATTACTATAGATTTTATGATTCTCATTCTAGAATAAATATAGTAAACACACTCAGGCTTAAAAATTCAGTGATCTAGATGTTCACCATATAATTGCATGCGCCCATCAGAAATTAAACCTAAGCTTTGCAGATGGTCAACGGTTTTAGATGTTTATGCTAACACCTCAACCAATGAGGCGGTCATTGTTACACTAGCAAAGATTTTCAGTTTTAAGCAATTTTATGGATTAATAATTAATAATACTCATGCTATTTATTAATTAATTAGACACATAACAACTACATTTTTTAGGTTATAAGATCACCGTCAGAACACCACCCGGCGCTATTCACAGAAGCAGTATGGACCACTAGACCAGCTAGAGAAAAGTTGGCTGAACTGCTTTTTGAAAAGTACCAAGCTCCTGCATTTTTCCTTGTAAAGAATGCTGTTTTGGCTGCTTTTGCCAATGGGAAGTCGACAGCTTTGGTTATAGATTCAGGGGCAAGTCAGACATCAGCAGTACCAGTTATAGATGGGTAAGCCAGAAATTGATATTTTTACTCCTTAGGAAAACAATTTAAATGTGTATTGACAGGTATAGGGTGAGATGATATCGGGCCAATGGTATATTAATTACTTACACTGTGAACGTTGATAGAAGGTTTCTATAAATATGCATTCAGATTGATACATCTATACATATATTAATATGTGCTGCCAAAACTTGGGGTCCAAAGTTTTTTTACAAAAATGGCGCAGACGCAGGAGAATAAAATTTGGCACACTTATAGTTTATGTGTAGGAGAAGTGTAAACGCTAATATTTTTCAATAATAATGATTATAAAGTACATTAAATCAATAAATAAAACATTACCCACACTACCATGTATTTGACACACACAAACAATGATGATAACGATAAAAGGTCACAGATGGCGCATCAAAAAGTTTGGAAACAACTTAGTTGGTCTTGAGGAATGAAGATGGCGTTCTTATCAACAAGATATTAAAATTTATTTACAGGTGACCACTAGTTCAACATAATGAGACATTCAGTCCAAATCAGTGCTGCTTACTATCATGTGTTGGTATGGAGGGTCGGGTTGCTAATAAAGTTGCATACTCAAAAGGCATTAACATTAACATCATAGCCTCTGATTGGATATACATCACCAAAATCATTACTTTATTTTTTGTTTCTTACCACCGGAAATAGTGATTATGGTCTTAATGAAACCTTTTATTTTACCAGATTCAAATAGTATATTCTTTTCATACATGAGTTGCTTGTACTATTGACTCAAATATTCTTCTTACAGATATGCCCTTGTAAGTGCAGCAGTAAGATCACCTATTGGCGGTGATCACCTTGCCAACCAAGCGAAAGCTATGCTCAATAATATGCATATACAAATGCTGCCAGTATACAGTATACAGGTTAGTTTATGAATATTATTAATAATACATATATTATTTATTAATTAAGTAGACACATAACAACTACATTTTTAAAGTTATAAGATCACCATCAGAATACTTGATCCCTTGCTGTATCATAAAACATTTTCGAATTTGAATTTTTCAAACTTATGTAATTCTTAAATAATTTGTAATTTATGAAAATGAAAATTAAGTATTTGCGGAATATGTGTGTTAAAAAGTTGTTACAAAGATATTTAAGAATACAACATATTCTACCACATTTTAGTGTACAAATATTTAGTTAAATTTAAAGAAGCTAAATATTTATAAACATTTTAACTTTTAAATCACAGCACTTATTTATATTTTTAATAGACTTTTTATTTATTTCTGTGTTTAAAAAGTTTTATAATTTATTACAAATAAATTTAATCCTATCTACCGTACTTTACCATAAAACACCACTTTGACAAATTCTATTGTTGCTCAAAATAAGACAACTAAAGCACCCGTCATGAGAAGCTATAAATTATGTAAACAAATGTTCGGAAGTTAACAACATTTGGTTCAAAGATAAAAGTATTTTTTTTAATATTTAATTATTTAATAATTTAAATATGTGTAATAAATTACGTATGTTTTGACATTTTTTTCGTGGCAAATTGATTTCCTTAGATGTACTGGGTACTGGCTTCATTATACGTTAATACACAATAACAAATAATGGATAAAAAAAATTAAAATTAAGACAAATATTTATTATTATATATTTGCCTATTATATATTTATATATTTTGCAAATAAATTAAATTAACAAAACTAACAATAATAACAAAGTGATAACGAAAAGATAAAAAAATTAACAATAACAACCAAATCCGCGATTTTAACAAAGCAATGAAAAATTCAAAACTCGAATGACGCGTTTATTTCCAAAAGACGAACCGATGATTTGCATTCCCGGCGACCGACGCGTCCCCGTACCAAGACACTCAAACGTCAGTTGTTAGATATGATCCGACTTAATTAAATAGGTTGTTACTTTCATATAACCCGTCTATTTTTTTATTTCGATTGAATATGGTCAGTTTATTGTTGTCTCGAAGTAAAAGAAAATACTTGGTAAAAGATGTTTGTTTACATAATTTATAGCTTCTCATGACGGGTGCTTTAGGTATAAACTAGGGTTATAATTAGTTATTGTTTAAAAATTCTAATTAACCTGTAGTGAATTATAAAAAAGTTAAATGTAGCACAAATTTACATTCTATGTACAGTTTTTTGAATAACACTTTCGACAATATTTTAAAAACATGTTTGTTTTAGTTTAGTCTATAAATTATCTGAACTTTGTACTGTGTTATAAACAAGACAATTTTGCATATTGGTCAAGAAATAAAGAAAATCATGTCACAAACTACTAATACTTATAATATATCCAATAGGTTGTGTGTTTGTCAAAATAGCAATATGTACGTATGTATGTATAAAACATTTAAAACACAAAACAAAAGTTTTACACAACTGTGCCCTAGTAAAACAGACAAAGAACTAGTATGAGTGAGAGTGTGGTATGAAAAGGGAATTTGTCACTTTGGAAGCGCATTTAAGTTTTTCGTAAACTATATCATTAATATGATGTGTTAATTTTAATATGTCAATTAAAACAAATTAACATACATATTTATTTAGTATTATGACGTTTTGCACTTTTTTTCGAATGGATAAAAACTTCTAAACTCGCGTCAGGACGCAAATAATTGCGCGAAGGTTCGTGTTGTCATGTTTGTGTATGAATGCAATTGAGTAGAAGCAATTCATGCAAAATTATCTCCTAACCATTCCAAAACATCGAAAATGCACAACGTTTATATTCAAGTTTTCACTTCTGAAGTTTTCACTTCTGCCGCACTCCCGGAGTGCAAGTCGTCGTTTTTTTAAATGAGTGTGTTTTTTTTTCAGAGTAAAGAAGTGATAAGGGAACGAGAAAGAGCAAGGTATACATTAAAAACTCTACCAGCTGGTCTAACACAGTCATGGCAGCAGTACATGCTCAAACGTCAGTACGAAGACTTCTGTCATTGCGTGGCACAGGTAAATTTTTATTTCAATAATTATGCTGTACTAGCTGCTGCCCGCGTGGCTATGTTGCCAAAAGATAATTTTTTCGGGGCGAAAACTTTTCTATGTGTTAATCCAAGTTATCCTCTATGTGTGCGATATGATGTGTGTATATCAGAACGGATGTGAGATTGAGAATAAAAGGATATAAATGGACCTACTAGAGTCTTGCATGCTCATTGCGTGGCCCAGATACCCATCCGATAACAGCGGCCAACTCGAGCCTTCCTCGCAATCCCAACACTAACCCACAAGACACCACACACAACGTCGCCGCTCGCGCTAGTCTTGGCAACGAAGAACTCTTGTCTTCACTACTCCTCCAATCATGGATGACCAGTAACCAGAACGCCGCACCAGGTCGAGGTTCGGTCCGCTGTTGAAGGAAACAGTCCAATTCAACTAAAATATGATATCAGCCCAGCCCGAGAGCACTCTTTGTAAAAAACCGGGAGGGTAGCAACACGTTAATCAATTAAAAAAAGTGGCACAGATAAATATGAACAACCTGTACGAAATAACTGTGCACCTCGCGCTGTGACGTCATTTTATATTCATTTATCAATTTTTTACGTTGATAAAAGATCGGTTTGATAACGGTAACAAAGATGCTATCGCTGCTGAGCGCTTGCGGCGAATGCGGGGCAGCGGGAGAGGGGTCGCATTCCAGTGGAGTGCACATTTGATTCGTACGAGTTGTATTACCGTTTCCAAAACTGTAATGTAATGTAACATTCTACTTTTTAACTTGTGGTTTTTTCTTTAGGTATCAGAGACAGCTTACGATGAACGCACAGCGGCCACAGTTCCGGGTATCCACTATGAGTTCCCCGGCGGCTACCACCAGGACTTCGGACCCGAGAGGTTCAAACTCACTGAGTGCCTGTTTGAGGCGAATCTTGGTGCACCACATTTGGGTAAGATTCGTTCAAGTTTCTGTTGTTACTTTCCACTTTATAGTCTAGTCTTAAAATATTTGTTATATAGTATTTTGAATTAGCGAATACCTGTGTTGTGTTGCGTTTTTCTTAACTCTAATACCTACTGTGACGTTTGTGAATACATAGCACAATAGTAATATTCTTTGTTCTTAAAGCCCATCTACATATAAATTATACATTGGTGGTAATTCTTCCTGAGCACGAACTAAACTCATTTTCAATGTATGCTATCTATTTCCAGTGCAAAAATAATAAAAGAGATGGAATGAATGTGAACAAAAATAAAACTAGAATAAATTAAGACTATTGGAGGAAGACACTAAAGTTTTAGCAAATCCAACTTTGCAGTATTGAAATTTCCTAGTCCTGCAGCTACTTTTGTTTTACGCTTAAAACCGCATTGTAAATTAAATAGTAATAATGTATACTGTAAAATCACAATGTCGCCCAGGATTGGTTATCTGGAAAATATTTACGACTAATCGCTAGAGCAGTGATACAGGCTTAAAATATTTACGATGAAATACGGCGTAGCCTTATTCTGCTCCATAAAAATGAATTGAAATAAAAGAAATGTCCCGTGTGTTTTGTGCAGCGGTGGCAGCGGTGGGCGCGGTGGACGCGGACGCGCGCGCCGCGCTGTGGGGCGCCGTCGTGGCGGCGGGCGGCGGCGCCTGCGTGTCGGGGTGGGCCGAGCGCCTCGCC
>NJDD01000798.1:68378-86908 GCA_002245505.1 Calephelis nemesis
CGCCTGCGGGCCACCGCCGCCCCCCCGCCCGAGCGCCGCCTCGCCGCCTGGCTGGGTGAGTGGGAACTGTTACACCACCCACGCTATACTAACATAGCTCACCAATATTTGTGTACACACATACATACATATCTTCACGCCTAATCTTTTACGTCGGAGACAGAAAGTATCGACCACAGTTATTACCCCTTTTCATACAAACACACTGGTTTCGAAGACTATTGACACCGCCCATTGTCATAGTATACCTTTCTTTATCATACATTCAAAATTGCATTCCTATTCGTCTGCCTATCGACGTCTGACACACTTATTGTTTACACTTTCGAGTGGCTAGCGTACACGCCTTACTACAAAGACACACCGCGAGGCTCGGGTTCGATTTCCGACGGTGGGCAGGCATTGGTGACGCGTTCTGATGAACATTCCGATGTCTGCATTTCCGGGTCTGGGTGTTTATTAAATTTATTTTGGTATCTATTTAAGTGTTTCTATGTATTAGTATAGTTGACTAATACCTACAACACAAGCATATAGTATGCTTACCTTGGGTTACATTTAATTTAATATATAAATTGATTAAATATGTTTTTATAGTTTAATAATAATTGAAAAAGGTGGCCAAGCACACAAACAAATTGTACTCGAATTATAAATTGAAATTTGCTAAAAGTAGCGCTTAAAACTAAAATTGTTTTTGGTTTATAGGTGGATCTATATTAGCATCTATCGGCTCCTTCCAGCAGATGTGGATATCTTCGCAAGAGTATGACGAAGGTGGAAAAGGCCAACTAGAGAGGAAATGTCCCTAATCGCTTAGTGCTGTAGAAACGTTGAGAATAAGTGCATAAACTCATGTCGGTCTTGGTGTTCAACCAAATAAGACAGTTTCTACGGTGTTTTTAATGTAGTGAATATTTATATTATGCAAATTTATAACAATTAGAAATATTGTTATTTTTTTTTAAAATACACGCGTTGATTTAAATGTCCGCGCGTAAATTTTAACCTACTCACGGTTATAATTAAAATGACATATAATGTACAGTAGGTACTACTATTTAAATTATGCGCTTCGGCTATATACATTTTACTCTTTTTACACTTTATACTTTTATTTTTAAATTGACTGACCTAATCTAAATTGAAGCGAAATGATTAATTGTGTAATAACAGCTCTATATAGATTTATCTTTAAAATACATTCGAATTTCCGAAGCTTGACGAATATTGCCGAAGCGCATAATTTAAATAGTAGTACCTACTGTACATTATATGTCATTTTAATTATAACCATATATACTACTGTTATAAAAATAGTTCCCTATTTTTCTTGGTCACCCCATCACGCCTGGGCAGATGGACCGATTTTGCTTGTGACTATCAGGAAATGGTTCTTATAAAGAGAACACCGGGAAATCCAATTATGTACTTTAATTTTAACCATACAAACTATTAGTTGCTGTTAGTGTCAAGGGATACAAAGTTCGCCGGGTCGGCTAGTTTATTTATAGAACTTTTTGTCTATTTGTCTGTTTGTTTATTTTGTCGCCTGCATACATTTTGTGCATCTTAAAATATTGTAAAGCTATACATTTTGCCTAATAATTTACTATGACGTTTTTTTATTATGTTGACCAATTCAATGAAACTCTCAAGTCTACTCATTTTTAGGTATAAACATCTAAAAACACAATTACAATAAAACATTTTTTTGTTAGCACAAAAAAATAAAATAACTGGTGTAGCACGTAAAACTTATTTTTATTTATTATCACGCACTTAAAATGTAAAAAAATACTATACCCAAATCTTCCTAAATTTGTGACTTTTTACAAAGAAACCAAAAAATCTCATGTTTTCGTCGCTGGTGCTATATCAAACTTTTGCGCGGTTAAGTTTTTAAGCGGTTTTATCATTCATAATGTGACATTACGTGATACTCGAGTGTGACTCATTTGACTCACAGATTTAAAAAAAAATATTAAAAAACTCAAATAAATTCAAATAATTTGATATTGAATTCTTTCAAATTTAATTTGTGGTGTATGTTATAATTAATTGTGTTAACTTTTAAACCACAATATTTAAGATGTCGCAAAGTTTACTTACGCAAGTCTAATGGCCGATTAAGAAAAAATCAAAGCATTTAGATGAAAACCTAGCAATTGTAATGTCCTCAATTTTATCATTGTATTATATTTTTAAGAACATTTTATCGACTGATGAAATATATAGATATAAGTAAAGTGTGTTTTTTTTCTAAGTTTATTGACATATCCTCTAAAAATAGAGGTGAAAGAGAATATATCGCTTTTCCGTTTGCCGAATATAGGCCCTTTTTTCACTAAGCTGCTCGATAGGCGAGCGTAGTTTGTCTTTAAGGACTTATGTCAAATGGTAATGGTTAGTTGCAAGGCGTAACAGGAATTCGTACACCATCACCTTACCTATTAGGCCTCAAACTGGATTTCTGATCTCAGCGATTTGCGGGCCGACGGCGAGAGCGGGGCGGGGGCGGCCGCGGCGAGTTATGTCCGAAAGCGATGTCAGCGGCCAGATCGCTCGTGTCGCGGGATGTCCATACGGCGCGGGCGGCAACATCTTTAGAACCTAGTGCTTTGGATTCGTATGATTTATTTTGGCGAAAAGATGTTTATCCTTATTACAAAGAAAAGAAAAAAATGTGTGTGTACTTATGTACACGCGTTAGAAGTTATACTTCTTCGGCGTAATAAGATAAAAATATTTTTAAAAATTTTTATCTTTTGCCTTATTTTACATTAAATGTAAATTATTAAATTATTTTGTCTACAAATTTTGTAGACAAAATGACACTAACCATAAAAATAAAGAAATATTGTGAATACAGTTGTCAGTTCTCACGCAAACATACGTAGATGTCCTTACTTTTACTTTGTTGGTACCTTTTTTTGAAAAACTAAAATGTTATCTATAATGTGAATGTAATTTGAAATATAAATATATAATAATAAAATAATATATATTTCTTATAAAACAATACAGTTGCTAGGAAACAGTCAAGAGTAAAATATAATAAGTGCGTGCGCATCATGTCGGTTTTTCATGACGGTGTGCGCGCGCATCGTAAAAATTTACCCTCATCATTTTTTCTTAACGCGCCAAAAGAAGTATAACTTCAAAAAGGCGACTTTTTTTATCATGAATAGAGACAATATTCCAACAAGTTATACGATTGTGCAGGAATAAGTGTGGAGACTTTTGATTATATTGTAGGTACTGTGAGAACTATAAACTCTAATTTAGAACCTGGCTACACACACTATTCCAAATTAGTGATATATCAAAAATTTCACTAATTTTTCCCTCTGGTGAAATAAGTAAGTAAATCTATCGACAAATACAAAGAGGAACAGCACTAGGTAAAGTCAATCGCAGAGAGACCGCGTGACTGTCGCTCGTCGCTCGGGCGCCGCTGCCCGCTCCGTTGACATCTAGTTCACTTCAATAAGAATCTATGTGTTAGAACGCGCCGTTTTCGCTGCTGCCCTGCAAATCGCTAAGATCCAGTTTGAGGCCTTATTTTGTAACCTCTGTGTTCGCTATCGTATTCCTACTCCGAGGTTTTTTTTACGAAAAAGGAGGAAAACGAGCTAACGGTTCACCTCATTGAAAGTGATCTCCGCCGCACACAGTTCTTATAGTTGCGTTGTCGTCCTTAAAAGTGTAAACTCTTTTCTTGAAGGTCCCAAGTCGTAATGTTTCGGAAACAGTAGCCGGTAATAGATTCCAAAATAGTGTACTTAGTGGACAAGTCTTCGGAAACGCACAGTAGACAAACTCCATGTACCACGATGTATGCAGAGATAAAATTTATAATTTTGGCGCTATTTCCGCGTGTGGAATTCAGCTCTAGGTATTAATTCTGAGTCGCAATAATTTGATAGGTCTATAGATGCGCCAACGTCTCTGGATCAGGTGGATTCAAGATACATAAGTCGCCAAAAAATTGGAGCAGCGCTATGCTGACTGCGGTCAAAGGCCGTCAAGTCGAGGTCGAGGCGCGTTTTGGGCCGTATAAATTTAAATAAAGCCAATAAAATAAATTCAACGCATTATTATCAAATCTTTGGCGTCTGCAGAAGACTTACATGGTTATCAGGAAATATGAATAAATTTGCAAAACTTCGCGCAAGTTTGTCTTATACTTTCAGTTTTATCCCGGGCCTTTGAAGAATAGAGGTAGGACAAAAACAATGGATGAGATGCGAGTTTGCAGTTTTGTGGATCAAAGACTGTTAAAGTACTCGTAGTTTTTAAAGATCGTCTAAACTTAAATATACGAGTATATTTCAAGTGTGCACACATACGAGTATATTTCAAGTATGCTTACATGCGAGTATATTTCAAGTATGCATACATAAGAGTATATTTCAAGTGTGCATACATACGAATGTATTTCAAGTATGCATACGTACGAGTATATTTCAAGTATGCATGCAACATACATAAAATATTTCAACATTTTTTTCGTACCTATTTATTTTGTAAATTGTCAGACTTCTTGTTTAATATTAAATGCATGTTCCATACAAGCATCAATTTTCCATAACGTTTATTTCTTTTACTAGTTAGTGTTCCATACAATAAGACATCATTTCTGTTAGAGTATTGTAGTCTTTGATTTCTGTGTTCATACAATATGATAGCACAGCGCAGACTAGTAAGAGAACTAACTACCCAGACCCTCAGCACAGCATTGCGGACCGATCTGTATGCATACAAATTGCAATTTGGAAAAAATACATATAAAATATTAAGTATTGATTTTCGTAATAATGCATCTATTTACAGTACTACTATTTAAATAATGCGCTTCGGCTTTACACTTTTTACTTTTATTTTTAAATTAGCTGACCTAATTTAAGTAATTTAAGCGAAATGATTAATTATGTGTAATAACATCTCTATATAGATATCTTTAAAATACATTAGGATTTCCGAAGCTTGACGAATATAGCCGAAGCGCATAATTTAAATAGTACTACAGTAAACTAGTTTAGTGGGGCGCGCCAATTTTCTAATACTACCGTCTTAGTTATGTATCGTTCACATTCACTAGTGATCGCCACTGTCGCTTGTGGTTTGGCGGGTAAGACAGTTAAATAATTAACGCCGGAGCGTTTTGCCTTATGCGTAACATTTTCCTCCACAAACTGACAACGCAGTTATCATCTTTGGCCGAGTTGTCCACAACAAAAAATCAATTTAAAGCTTTACCCAAGGTTCTGAACTACTATAAAATAACAAAAACAACAAACTGTTTAAATATTTTTATTATTACAAACTTAAAAATAATAAAATATCACAAAGCAATATTCATAATTGGTACTATTAGTCTTATGCTTGTCAAAATATCTGCTTCTACTGTATCGATTTTAATAGAACAGTTCAATTCAGACCCTAACCATTGGTATAATAAGACCAGTTCAAAGTTGGCTAAGTATTACGTATAATTGCGAAATAATAGACAATAATTTAAAAAAAGGAAAGCATCGTAGTAATTTATCTTAATTATTTCGGATATTCAACTACAAAAGAGTCTTGTATTTAGCAGCAAAATTAAGATTGAAATATCGTCAATATATACAGCTACAAATTAGTTGGTTTTTATAAAGTTATGTACACTATTTTCTCCAACCCTAAAACCCTCGGTTAAAATAAAAAATATATTTCAAAGGTCGGGTTGATTTGATAAAGTATCACCAGCTGTACTAAATTTGCATTAATGGAAATCAGCAAGCCTCATTGTTCTGCCAAAAATCTGAAATTTATCATTTGTGGGGCCAAAAGGCCAGTGGGGATTCTTGTAAAATGCAAATGTGCGCTTTTCTTACTATGCAATTTTTGCAGTTTACATTTCTCTGTATATTAACACTTTGACTGTCCTAATAATTAGTTACTTCTCCATTAAGAAATGTATTAAATGACGTCTCAGTACGGACTTTCGACCAATAGTGTTGTTCTGAAGCGCTAAATTTTAATATCGATTTAAAAATATAAAGATTTTGTGACATAACGCCTTCATCCATTCACGTCTTTAATTATGTTGTGATATTATGATCAACGCGATATACTACACAGTGCATTTCATGTTATGCACGGACGTATCGAGCCAGCTACCCAGTGCATTATATGTAATGCATGGACAGTTAAAGTGTTAAAATTCATTCTATTATTAATAAGAGTTATATAACTCTTAGAATTATGCTGGTAAATGCGTATTTATTAATTACTAGCTTCCACTCAGAGGAGTTCATGTGTTCAAGTATATTATTATATGAATTCCTTTAGTCTCATCTAAATCCGTTGAGTAGGTTGTCCCTGAAAGGGTAACAAACATCCGTCCAATCTTACAAACTTTTGTATTAATAATATTAGTAAGGTTTAAAAAATAACAGTCCCCAAATAAACACCGAACTATATGGAAACAGGTTTCTACCTGCCATAGGTAGATTAGAGAGTCTGTCAAAATACAACCATACACCATCAAAAAGGAAAGGGTAGCGCTCACTGTAGACGGGGCGGAGCGTGTCGGCTCGAGGCGCATCGCATTGCAAACTGAGACGGACCGGGTCGCAAAAAAAAGAAAGGCGACTCGACTTTAAAATCGTCAAGTATGGAAAGTGGCGCCTCTAGTAGATGTCGTACGAAATTTTAGCGTTAAAATGCCATGAGTGCTCAATTCTTAATAGTGATATCGTGATCTTTGATAATCATATGCATTTAGTAGGCTGCAGTGAGGAATGCGCGTGAGATGCTCCGTGGAAAACTACCGCGGAAAAAAACGCACTGATACGCCCCGGCCCAGTGGGCGTTGCTCCATACAAAATGTATGCAAGCGATCTAAACGGATTATTGCGATGCGACGCGCCCCGACCCGGCCCGTACAAATGGGCGCTATCCTTAAAATTGCATTTGTCTGTTATCTGTACAGTAAATATACATTTAACTGTAAAAAACCAAATTATAGTTTTTGTAGTGTGATTTTGAATAAATTAGCTGAACAGGAGTCGTTTATAATTATTTATAAACTTTGGTTTTCAGTTATTATTTTTAAATTAATGATTTAATTTGCTAATAGTTGGCTTTACCACCAACTGTCTCTCACCTAGAGCTCGACAGCAAGATGCATATCGTGTTTTAATAAAAACAGGCTGGGCCAGGTAGGCGCTGTCCCCACCAGGGGGATAAGTGGAGATACAAGCATACGACAGATCCGTGTTCAAAAACATTAGACTAGTTGTCCTCACTGGTCCCTGTCCCTACCAGTGGGATAAAGGGGGCTCTAGCAAGCAACAGATCCGTGTTCTTCCTCTACGTGTTTCTTGAACTCACTCTTCTCAGTACATTCGAACCCGCACGCCCCACATACAAGAATATCCGCCATATCCACTACTTCAGAGTCTAGTATTTCTTTAGCTGAAATCAAAAATATTTTATTTTAATGTGTTTAGAAGGCAAACAAGCATACAGATTTCCCGATAGAGAGACTTTCACTAGCAGGTAGTTGATGTTATAAGAAGTAAACACACGATTTTTTTTTGTTTTTGTTAACTACAAAAAAACGTGTGTATACAATGGCATTCCACCAAGTGCCAACGATAGTGTGTATAGATTCTTATAAGGAGTAACTCGAGCTACTTTTATTGTAGACTTTTTCGTTCATGCGGACAAAGTCGCGAGCACAGCTAGTTAATTAACAATATGCTTTCAACCAAATATCACGATAATATACAATTAATAAATTAAATATTAATATCCCTGGACAAGTTACACAAATTGAATCTAACCCCAAAGTAAGCAAATTATATGTTTGTGTTATGGGTGTTAGTCAACGATACTAATACATATAAATACTTAAATACATACCAGAATAAATTTAATAAACACACAGACACAATATTAATTGTATTTGATTGTAATAGTATTTACAACGAGGAGCATTTTTGTCAGCTAAATATTATGAATTGTTATAATCATTTTTATTTATTTCTTTTGTTCCAGGCTCCTTCGCAGAAAGACCATCTACGTTCCTGCCAGGCAGCTTGTAAAAGGCGAGCATAGACTTATCGACACTAACACCGTGACACCTACTAGGTGTTAAGAGTTTCCCACTCTGTCTTACCTATTCCCGCCGCCATAACGTCCAATGCTTGCCGTTGAGGTAACCGGTAAAATTACTTTTGCTCGAGGCCTAAGGCCTCACGCTGGCAACGCAACATTACTACCTTTGGTGTCTCTAGGCGACGTGTATTTCTTACCATAAGAAAATAAAATAATATATCAAAGGAAAAAAAGGCGAATACTTACTGTCACTCTCTACGTGTTTGTCCTTAACATGCTTCAGTAGCTGAAACAAGAATAATATAACGTGAATATAATGTATATAACTCATATAACTATTTTTTCCATTTTCAATAAAAAGACAAAAGTTCTCGGGATAAGGTAAGTGCCAACTTGACTACAAAGGCGATAATTATAATATGTTAAAAAATATATGTATAAAGTCTGTTTTTTCTTAGGAGTCCAATTTGGTAAACAAACACCACTTGATAGAAAAATATCAAAGTTTTACATTAATCTCACGCACTGAACTAAATGTTTTTGGTTTTACATATTCAAAACTTAGTTACAGTATGTTTAACACTGAAATCTGTTTCGAATTCATCAATTTAACACATAAAATTTGCAAAAAAATATTGGAACTTGAAATCTATATGCACAGATAAGTAACACGATATGAACTTGACACATAGAACTTTAGATTGTCTATGGAATTTATAGACATGGGCAATGGTGAATGCATTTAAATGATAAATTGAATGATTCTTTTGCAACGATAAACAGTTTTGAAATTGAAAAAAATAGCTTGTAATCCTTTTGTAAACAGTTTAGGTCTTAAAATGTTGATTTATAGAAGGCTGTTTTTGCAAAATAAAGTCTTCCAATCGGTTTGAAGTAATCGACTTTAAGAAATAATTGAAAAATCAGTCAATCAAATAAAATGTTAGATTGTGATATTCTAGCAATAAAACAAGATAAATTCAAATGTCAAGTAAAATAATCGAAGCATACTTTTTCCTTTGGGAAAAACTTTCATTTACTTTACGTTAATGTTTTAGTAAGAAACTACCAATTGTTACATTTTTTCACATCAGTCATATGCATGTCGTAGAATTTTAATAGTTATAAACCTCAGTTGTAGATGATAGTTTTAGCAATAAAGTTGTTTCGAATTTGTTATAATATTACATATAATTTACGAATACTTTTACGGAGAATGAAAACACAGATAAAAAGTGAACTATGACATTGAAAATTCAGATTTATTGACTGGATCTTTATTTCGAGATAAGTACCCTAAAATGAGAATAATGTGTAAAAGAATATATTTATAATTTTGCAATCATAGATTAATAGAAAATAATACAATTTTCTATTAATAAAAAAGTCTTTTAAAAACAAAAAAATTATCGCCTTCAAGTAATCGATTCTAAGAAGCCACTAGTGAAATTTATAAAGTACTATTTTATAACTTGATGTTCTGGTCACATAACAATATTTATTTGAATATCGATACAAAATACTGTCAGGTGTTTTAGATCGTTTGATGTCATTTGTCTAGTCACCTCAACTATATATAATTATACGAGTGTTAAAGTATTATGATTTTCAACCTCATCTGATTTTGCTTCTAACTTGTGTTTACTTTGTGATTTGAATCTTGTTGTTCTCTAGATTAACAATAATTTGGGCACTTTTTAAGTTAAGCAACGAACTATAAGCAATTATTTATGTTATGGAATAATTTTAATAACAAGAATAACTTTTTATTTGTATTTATTAAATGGTGCTTTAATTATTAATTCAAAATGAGTTTCAAAATAACAAATGTAGCAAGATATTTCATAAAAACAAATGCAAATCCAAAGTCTGTTTTCTTAAAAGTCCAATTATGTAAACAAATAGCACATCATAGAAAAATATCGAAGTTTCAAACCAATCGTATGCACTAAATACAATATGAATTGTTCTGAGTATTCTTTAGCTCTAAGCAGAACGTTTAACACTAAAATCTGTTTCGAATTTACCATTTTAACACATTAAATTTTAATAAACTTCTTTTGCCATTATTTTCAAAGTAATATAAAAAGGAAAATGCCATCTTTCTCGGTCTTTAGGTCAGTTTTTAATTTTCTATACAAAATGTTATACCATATGTTTTTTGTAACAATTATTATTTGCACAGTACAACTTTAACAGATGCGCACATCTGGCTCGATATAATGGTTAATGGCTATTAAGTTCGCAAAAAAGGCTTGTGACGTTCACAAGTTCAGGTCCTATTGTAGTTTGCTAAAACAAAAACAATAAAACGCAGATAACGTGTCTTCTTCGCCATTATAATTAAAGTAGTGCCGCCTGTTTGATCTTTATGTCAGTTTTTTACTTTTCTATACAAAATGTGATGCTATCAAAGTATTAAACACAAAAAAAACTTTTCGTAATATTTTTGTAATATGTGTCATTTAGTTATCTAGGAAAATAACAACTACAACAACCAGCGTCAACTGGGCAAAGATCCAATCCGGGTAACGCTATTTACATTAGAAAACTCAAAACACACACTTTCCACTTTTTTCCTATTGTTCGACTCGGAGATCGAACCCAGGACATCAAGAAGCTAAGTCCGACGAAAAAACCGCCAGACCACAGTGGCAATCAGAAAAATAATTATGTCATTCACCACTTCCATTATTTTCTTACTAAACATACACTAACCATTATGTTTTGGCAAGATAGAAGATAAACAAACACACTTTCCCTTATATAATATTACTACTATGAATATAGTACTACTACCTACTGAATTACTGTACTAATATTGACCAATAAATATCATTCATTCACGGTAGTATGTCATTCTTGTTCATTCGGTCATTTGATAATTCCCAACCCTATTCATTGTCTACGGTTTCCTAATGTCACTGTTCCGCCATTGTTGTTTACCAAATTGGACTCCTAAGAAAAAACAGACCTTACTTACAAATAAACAAAAAAATGTACTCTTTTAAATATTACAGTGTCTCTTAACAGTATGTTTCAGGTATTATTTTTGTTTTTGTTTAAAACTATCAAAACTATCTTCGGGCAGTGAAAGTTAAAACACAAACATGTTTAAACATATTCTGCCTTACCACAAAAAAAAACAGAGTATTGTCTAAAATTTAAACCAATAACATGGCACACGTGGATGACGTTATAAGAATATAATAGAATAAATTTTATTCACATTCACCTTACTAGAGGCACTTGTGACGGGTCTATATTACTAGAAACTAAAACCGGATCGAAACGAGGGACACACACTGAAAAGATCCGGCAAAAAACTCAGCGGGCTTGTATTTTTTTAATTATTCTATACAAATTTATTAGTAGTACATCACTTATTATTACTACTAAGACATTGGGAGCAATTAATCCCAAACACCGGATAAGCACCTATCTTATCCGATAGATAATGGTTGTGAATCCAATTTTAAACAGTGATGGTAATTTTGCTGATCACCAACTAAACTTATTTTAAGTGAACTCCATTTTTTTTAATGAAACAAAAGAAGAGATGGAACATTTTAGACATGTCAACCTGTGACGTTTTTAATCAATGTTTACCGAGGAATGTATTAAGACACAAAACTATATTACTACTGGAGATTACACTCAAAATCACATTTAGCGACATGAAAATAAAACTTCTGTAAGCGTTCATGGTTCCCTGTTTTCAATTTTCAAACATAGCTGACTCTTTCTAAGGCCCTTGTTGACAATTTTCAAACATAGCTGACTCTCTCTAATTTACCAAACTCTCTTACCGAGAGTCTTATGAAGATAACTTCCAAATACAGCTGACTCGCTCTAATTTACTGGCTTCTCTTTCGTCTTGACTTTGTCAATTGACATCCCAAGAGTCTCAGAAAGAGTGATAGGTAAATGAGACTTATTCTAATGTTCGGTACATTAGAATAAGTCTCATTTACCTAATGTACCGATCTCTCTTTCTGAGAGCCTTGTGATGTCAATTTGTAAATGTTAGAATCTCTACTTCTGGATAACTTATACAACTCCAAAAATAGCAAATTATATGCCTGTGTCATGTATGTTTATATACTATTACCTAGAAATACTTAAATAAACACAAGAAAAAATTCAATAATGGGCGTGTTTATGCAGATGTCAAAAATGCAAACACCTAGATGTTCTTCACACAAAATGTGCCTGCCCCGTCAGGAATCGAACCCGAGCCTGTTCGGTGAAGTTAGGTTTTATACGCAAACCGTTCAACGAATGTGATGGTCAAGTTACCTGTGAGTAGGAGTATCCCCGGAAGGGACAGCGCGCACACTGCATGCTGTCGGCCGGCCCGCGCCCGCCCCCCGCCCCCCGCGTGCGGGTACTGGCGTGTGCGCTAATCTGGGGAGGAGACACATAAACTTTTATAATTATTGAAGTTATACTTCTTTTGGCGCGTTAGGAAAAAATGATGAGGGTAAATTTTTACGATGCGCGCGCACACCGTCACGAAAAACCGACATGATGAAGTTAGCTATAGATAACATTTTAGTTTTTCAAAAAAAGGGAACCAACAAAGTAAAAGTAAGGACATCTACGTATGTTCGCGTGAGAACTGACAACTGTATTCACAATATTTCTTTATTTCTATGGTTAGTGTCATTTTGTCTACAAATGTAAAATAAGGCAAAAGATAAAATTTTTAAAAAGATTTTTATCTTATTACGCCGAAGAATTATAACTTCTAACGCGTGTACATAAGTACACACACAATTTTTTATTTATTTTGCACAGAAAACCAAAATCCGTTAAATGCATCTGTTTATCAGTTATACATTTTAATAGTAATGGAAAAAAACATTTTGCTATAATGTTATGCTAAGTATTTTACTAGATATTATATATGTGTTGATATTTATTAATGCGTCTAAAGTTAGCAAATTTTTAGTAAATGATTTTTTCGTATGTTATATAATTATTATTTTATTTAATTTAATTATTCTAATTATTATATATATAATTTACCTATTATTTCAAATAAAGTTACGTTGACTGGTAGAGAAAGCCATATAACATTAAGTCCATCTCTGGACGCTATAATGCATAATTTTTAAACAAGTAACTTAGTAAGTATCTTCTCGCCAATATCCTCGAAGAGGTAGGCAGAGGCACAACCAGGGCGCACCTATGACTACAATCAAACAGCCAACCATCGCATCAGTTTCTCAACCAAAAAAATCTACTGTTCGGTATTTGCCATGCGTGGCACTGGCAAATGCTATTTCCAATCTGTCAAATGTTTAATATATGTCGCCACTGTGTCTGTTATTCATTCGCTCCATGTCTCATGGTTATCAAGTGTAAAATGGCTGCCTTGAAAAATTTAATCTAATTTAATCGGTTATCACATCGGTGTGATTTAGTTTATACGGCATATAATTAACTTGCTTCCTGCAAACATTACGATGATTCGGACAATTATACATGTAATAAATTCGGAACTCAACGTGTAGTGCGTGTGTACCACGTCGGCATCATAGGTGTGGTGAAATACCCTCGGAGCAGATGACCACAGTAGGGAAGTAACCCTATATTAATTATATAAGTCCCATATCCTTATCCTTTCCATAAACCACCTTATCATTTCGTATAAAGCTTCTACTGCGCGAGGAAACAAGGATTGTTGGGTAGGTGATAATATAATTCTTCTCTTCAGGAGTCGGCTCCAACCTCTACATTGAAATCGGTCCATTCATTCAAAAGTTATGATGCCACAGACAGACACGTCAAACTTATAACACTCTAAAAATAGAATAGTTTTTAATTTGTGTATGATTTATGTGATTTTATTAAGTCAGTCATTGGAGGTGAACAGCCTGTAACTTTTACCTTGTGGGCGGAGAGCTCCTTGATGGCGTTGCAGCGGAAGTTGCAGAGCTTGCAGGAGTAGAGGAAGAGCTTGAAGTGTGGGGAGGAGAGCAGCTCGTGCGGGGGCGGCAGCTCGCCCTTACGCCGCCGGCCCGGACCGCGCTTCGGCGTCAGGTTCGTCAGCTGTCTGCACACCACACTCCCTTATACTTGTACACCGACTATCACTATAACCCTACTGATGATTATTTACTGTATTGTTCCCCTGTCTTTTTCCTCGTTTTCGTATGTAGGATAGACTAACTGCCTTTTTGCCGGCACCTCATAAGAGACCAGCAAACTTTGAATTAGTCATTATAAACACGACCACAGGCGGTAAAATGGTGGTACTGCAACTTGTTTAGGTAGGGATCTACTGTCTTATCTATACCTGCCACCACAGCGATTCATGTCCCGGTCAGTACAATAGGCCACAAATGTTTACCCCCGTTAGAAATTTAACCGAATCTTTTGATCGGTGGACTTAGACGCGAGTGCGAACAGTTGAATTTTAGGCCAGGGATTCTCAAGCTATAGTTCGCGACCCACCAGTGGGGTGGGTCGCAAAAGAATATTGAGTGGGCCCTGCCTGTTGAGTAACACACCACGCTACCGATAATACACCACACGACCGACAATTCATTTTTTCTAATTTTGATGTAGTTATTTAATTAAGACTTAATTAAATAAATACATTATTGAAATTATAAAAAAATGTGTTCAACCTTTGTCCTTTATTCATATTGGTAACAGTTAAATATTTTAGAGGTGGGTCCCGAGCTTAGGAACTTTTTTTAGATGAGTCGTAGCCCAAACAACTTTGGGAACCACTGCTTTAGGCCAACAAGGCGGTCAAAGAACCAAAAATAATTAATATACAGAACAGTACAACAAACTTACTTTGCTTTTTGCAGTGCTTTTGCCCTTTCCAATATTTCCGCCGGCGTCATGGCCTCTGGACTCTGGAATAAATTTAACATTTTCAATGACCGCCGAAAAAACTTTACATAATGTAACTAAAAACCACCTCGATCATGCGAGCTATCTAACCAAAAAATTAGCATCGAAATCGGTCCACCTGTTCAAAAGTTGTGATACCACAGACAACACAGACACGTTATACTTAAACATAAACCTAATTGTAGTTCCTCGTGTTGGCTCGGATAGGGATCCACTGCCTCGCCTATTCCTGCTGTTATAATGACTCTGCCAAGTTCCGGGCCGGTGGGTAGGGTAGCCAGTAGACTTGCACAATAGGCCTAACATTCCGACACGGTTATTTCTTACAATCAGGAGAGCCATTTGCTTGTACACTGAACTCTAAAATAAAAAAATAAAGCAGTTCAACCATGCATTCCAGTGACTCATCTGGTGTTATATTATTTTAAAGCATTTTGAATTTGATGTCCATTAGAAAAATTAGAGTACTGGAGCCCGGTACACCATGACTTATGCTCGGTTCCTATATTCCAGTTGTATTTTTGCTTACGAATGGCAGTTATTCGTACGAATAGTAAAAAATCTAACTACGGTCGTGCGTTATCGACTTTTAACTTGAAACATTTTGGGAACTATGAGCAACGCTTTGTCACCATTAAGCAAACTACCAATGGTTATACTAACGGGCTACGATTCGTTGATTATAGGAACCGAGCTTGAGTAGCACGTGTTTTTGAGTTTTGTCCCGATTTAAAAACGGTTCAACACCCCTACTTTGAAATTTTACTTATGTACATGAAAATACCTTAAAATCTAACTGTTTTATACATATAAAAATACTACATTTCGCTTGCTGATCGCATCACGTGTATACAGATGGAAAAATGTCGCTAATCCATTTTTTTTTGTTTTAAGAACTAGTAACGGTAAAAGGTTCTTATAAAAACTATAAGTTGATTGACATAGGCTAGGACAAGACAAGGCACGTCGGGTCAGCTAGTACTATTAAAAAATCTACCTGCTAACAGGAAAGTCATCAGAGTCTTACTGCAATATCATAAATAATGTACAGGGTGTATTTGACACCGTACCGAAAACTTATGTGATAGTTTAGATACATATCAGACTTCAAAATTCCTTGTACAGTTTTTGTCGGAAACAAGTGGTTAAATATTTAGCTGTTTTTCAGCCCGTCATGTTTAACGAACAAAGTATGCAACAATGCAGTAATGCATGTGCATTAAGCCGCGCGTTGAGAGCTGTAAGTGCCGACCTAATACGCTGTTTTATTACATTGGTATTTTCAGTACAATTTTTTTAATATCAAGGTTATTTGATATTAAAAAAAACGAGTTGCTTTAGATAGTATTAATTAAATAATAGTGAAATCAAATAAAAGAAAATACAATTTTTTTTTGAAAAATTCATGAAATTTTCGATATAAAATTCCAACTGAATTCTTTATATGTAATAAATGTCTATCATATACAGAGTCCATGGTTGCATTTTTCGTTACGCTGTCATTTACACGGTGTATAATAATTAATAAGTGCAAATCAAAACGGCTACATTAATATAAGACATCACAGTACTTCCCCTTTCTTCAGTGCTTTTTTCAGTATTCTCTTCCCGTAGATATCAGGAGAGCTCTAAATATTAATATTTTCAAAAGTATGTTAAAGCGTCACTTTCTGCGTTCACTGTGATTAACACTTTTATTGCTTGTTCTGCTTGTAATTTATCTGTATTTGGTGCACAATAAAGAGTTATTGTATTGTACCTATTGTATTTGACCAGATTCAGAACCTACCTTTTTCCTAGCAGCTTTAATTTGGGCAGGATCCGCCCTCGTTAAGGAGGACTGGAGGAAGACTAAAGGTCCGTCGTCGCTCTCTACCATTACATACTCTTGGGCATCTGGATCTAAAACAAAGTTAGTCACTCTAATTAATTATTTGACTAAAAGTAAAAAAAAACTATTTTAAAGCAGTAAAAAGTAGGAAAATAGTTTTTTAATTTATTTTTTGATTGTCCGAGTCCTCTGTGTCTCTGCCCCCCTAACAGGCAGCTTGTAGATGTAGACAAGACGGACATAGATCATGGATCATTACCAAAAAGACAACAGCTGTTAGTAAAGTGCTGTGCAGCAACTTTACAGTGTAGCAATCCACAGCCTTATCTGTTCTTGGTGCTATAATGACACCTTTATGATCCGGTCAAAGGGTAGGATAGCCAGGAGACTACATCAATGGCATCTAAAGACCACAATTATTGTCAGGTGAGCCATGTGCCTGTTCACTAAAAACTTAATGTTTTTTTTTGTATTTTCACTTCCATATCCCCAAAGGGGTAGGCAGCGACACAACCACGTGGGTGCCCCCATTACTAGCCATCTTTTCTGACAGCAGTAAAACAACCTATAGAAGGCAGTAAATTGCATATCTTTAAATAAAGAAACGCTTGTACTGTGTTGTTGTAAGTGATATGTAAAATAGTATGAGTGTTTCTCCATTTAAAAATATGAATATTTGAAAGTTTTACCGAGTGCCGACTATGGAAAATATCAAATGCGGTTAATTACTTATATAAATAAACAGTATAAAATACCCAACCTTACCATCAGTATCTTCATTAGACAAAACACAGGTAACAGTATCTTCACTCCCACTCTCTGACCCTAGATTTGACATCACTTTATACGTTTGTTGACCATCTTCTGATCTGAAAATTGTAAATTGTGATTATAGAAACTATACATAAACAAGACCAACCTAATATATTCTTGAACTGTGTTATCCTATTAATATTATAAATGCGAAAATTTGTATTTTTGTTTGTTACTCCTTCACGCAAAAATTGCTGAACCAATTCATAACATTTTACACACACATTATATACCAAAAAAATGTCCCTGAGGTACAATTAACCACGCTGGCAACGCCGCGGCACAGTCTTAATACTAACAGTCGGCCGACTCATGTACTTGCACAGAGCAACGCCACAGTCTTACTACTAACAGTCGGCCGACTCATGTACTTGCACAGAGCAACGCTGGGGGGAACGCGGGGAAGCGAGCGACAGGGTCGGCGAGCGCAAACTCCATACAGTTTGCTCTCTCTATCTAGAAGGGTTTGCACTCGTTATTTGTTAAAAAATATGTTATAGTGTATTTTATTATAATGTAATACTTGCTGTCTTGTAAATTTATAATGGTTTAGAGGATGTGTTCCGTTTTTATTCGTAAATAAGCCATCCGGCTTGCTGACGTTTCGTCCACAAAATTTTCATCCACAATGGATGAAATTTTTTTAAATTTGTTTTATTATTATATATAATATTATATTACACACCTTTTCAATTTATTATTTTTCTACTGACGATTCGTGCACCATTAACAATTTTTTTTATACAGTCAGATACAAAGCTTTAACAAAATAAAGCGATTCATTTAGGTATATGTTTTAAACTTTTATATATAAATTGATACATCAAAATCACCAATACTCAAGATTTAATTAAAAAATTTTGTTACAAGTATGATGAAATTTAGCACATAATAGTAATTAGTA
>NJDD01000798.1:93239-108168 GCA_002245505.1 Calephelis nemesis
AGAAATCTCGAAAGAAACAATTATCGTAATCATAAAAAGTCAGAAAGCATACTAATATTATTAATTACATAACGTAATATAGCAATATATGATTAGCCATAATAAAGCTGATCATAAAGAAAAAAACTGTAAAGTTTTACGTTCTAAAAGGGCCCCAAGATTTTGTGTGCCCAAGGGCCCCTTCATAGTTTAAGACGGCCCTGCATACAGCGTAGATTCATAGAGGACTCAAATTCATCTTTAAGGCCCCATACTCAGTCAGCCAGAAGAGCCAGTCACCGCACTCCCTCGTTCCATGATTACCTACTATGAAATATTGCGCTCTAAAGTAAACGTCTGAAGCGACAAATCACTATTTTTGATACTATAAAAGTAATTTGAAAAAAAGTATAAATACTGAAACACTTATCTTTTAGGTATAGTACTTATCTATGTTTGGGTTAAATCTGGTGTCGATATTTTCACAAATGAAGTAGACAGCTGGGTTTTGCTTTCAAAAAAGAGTTAACTTTTTGATTTTTTTCTATCGAGCAAAGTGAAATGAATCGTGTTTTGGAAACACTAGTCTTATAAAGCATGTTCATGTTAATCTTTTGTATTTTTGTCACCAAGATCCATGATTGCTTTGTATGAAAAAAACATTAAACTGCTGATGTATTTTAGCGTATATGGCCCCTTAATAACTAAGCGCAGTGAAACAACAAAAATCGACTCCAATTGATTGACTCCAATGAGATTGTCAAAATAAGCAAATAATTCATTTTCGCCGTGATGGTTCGGGGTCCCTTTACACAATGGACCATCTGCCTTTCTGCCAGGCAGCTCGTAAAAGGCGAACATAGGCTTACCGTCACTAGCTCCGTGACATTTGACTAGGTGGTAGAGTTTCGCAGCCACTCACCCGGATTGGTACCACCGCCTTACCTATTCCTGCCGCAATGTCGTTATGACGTGTTCCGGTTTGGAGTGTAAGGTACCTAAACTTACTTTTGCTCGAGGTCTAACATCCCGGTCTCAGGTTGGCAACGCACCATTACCACCTTTAGTGTCTTTAGACAGCGTGAATTTCTTACCATCAGGAAATCTGTCTGCTTGTATGCCTTCCAATATCACAAAAAAATATATGGGGCCACTTCGGAATCATGACCTATCTTCCTAATAAATCAAAACTGGCTGGTAAAAAAAAGGAAATTCAGGTATTTATTCCAAAGGCGTAGGCAGAGGCACATCCATGAAATCCAACGACTAGGCGAAGACACTAAATTTTACAATGTCATAGGTCAAGGTGGCAAGCCCATCGCCAACCGGGCACCAAAACAATATGTCAATAAATATTTTATATTTCTACTAGCTGACCCGGCAGACGTTGTTCTGCTAAATTTTTAATGTGATTTTAGTAAACAAATTTGGGGTGACCCATGTCACTTAGGGGTATGAAAAATAGATGTTGGCCGATTCTCAGACCTGCTCAATATACTAACAAAGTTTCACGAAAATCGGTCGAGCTGTTTTGGAGGAGTTCAATCACGCCCACCGTGACACGAGAATTTTATATATTAAGTAATATAAAAGTTAGTAGATATACTTACCTAGATATAAAAGTAAGCTGAAATAAGTACACAATTTTAATCGATATTTTTAAACGCAAGATCATTATCATGAAAATGGTTGCTTCGTCTAAGACTCTCATTTAAGAATTAATTGTGATAAAGTTGAAAATTTACATGCCCTCCTTTCGCGTTTCTGAGTTATGAATAAACAAGTTCTACAACTTGAAGTATAGAGGTCAATGAGTTTATGCAAGTTCAACTAAATCTTTGTAACAAATTGAGTATGAATGTACCTGTTTAACATTGTTTTCGAGACTGTACCAAAGAGAATACAATACTACGTAAGAGACTGTACTTTCACAAAAATCACGAAGTGAAAAGTATTTAGGGTAAACTAGCACAAATATAACTATCCTTCTCTTTCACATCAATTCACACTTCTCTAAACATCGAAGACTCACGGCTCACCATAGAGTCAAGGTAGAGCAAGTCATAAATAGATTTACTGCACACGCGCAATGAATTTTTACGCTATCTAATGCTATCCCTCTTCCACTTATGAAACTCTCGTATGTTTCTATTAGAAAAATAAAACTATCAATTTAGTAAAACAACAACATTATCAATATGTTTTTTATGAAAAATCGTATCATAAGGTTAAATCAAATCGTTTTGTAACACAAATATGATCATTTTATAAAACCATGTAGAGATATTTATGTTTAAAAGGAAAATTCTGAATCGCGATATTGATGTTTTTTAGACTGTTAGTATAAAAGGCATGTGTCTTGAGATTTGAATGGGGGGTCCGAGGCTACTACGGAAGTCGGTGACGGCGGGGATCCGATCTATCTCCCGGCCATCTGATAGCGGTAATAAGCAATCATATATGGTAAACAATTAATGGTCAAATACGTCAAGAAAATGATAAAGAGGTTGTTACCTCAATCCCACGGTAGTAGCTGCTTCGACCTTCTTTTGCTTCCAATCAACATTTATTGTTTATCCCCATTGCGAAACGATTACAGTTGTTTTGCAGTTTTAGAATAACAACTAAATCATTTAACAATTTTGTAGTTGACAAAAATATCTTCACCTGAACATGTATATTTGATAGTAGAGTGAAGGTACGACAAATGTTTGATATCTATTGGAAAACGATACAGTTTTTGTGCACTTTTAGAAGATCAATAATTTTTCGTTACAAAAATGTCTTCACTTGAATTTATTTATTAGGTACAAGATGAGCTAGATAGAGCCTATATTCCTAACATCTTGGCTCTAATAAAGTTAGAGCCAAGATGTTAGGAATTTTCTACACTTTTGTCCCTTGAAAATATTAGTAATTTTTTGCTGTTTGATGAGATAAACAAAAATCGATTAACAATTTGTCAATACAAAAATATCTTCACCTGAACATGTTTAATCGGTGGTAGAGTCAAGACATAGAGAATACATTTTTGGCCATTGCAAAACAATCACATTTATTTTTTGCATTTTTTAATATTAAATTAACAAAAATAAATAATAAATTTGTCATAATAAAAATGTCTTCACCTGGAATATGTTTATTCGGTGGTAGAGTCAAAAGGAACAAGTGCCCTTATCAGATATTTGCTTTAGCGCCTTACATATTTCTATTTCACGAACTCAGGACTCGTTGCTATGTTAAAGTTCGAAGGAAAATTTAGCTTACATATACTTATATACAACATAGGTATGTAAATAGTGATCGGTTAGACTTGGTCACTAATTAACCGACTTTGATAAAATTAGGGGATTGAATAAAATTGCATGTAAGCGTGAAAATTGATTTCTCAGTCATTTTGAACCGATATAAAAAAACCTTTTTATTTGAAAGAGCGTACCTACTGCTGAAGTGACCCCATTGCCACGAAATCTGAATCTGATAATGGACTTCTAGGTAAATCGAAGATAGTACAATTTTTGACGCAATTACCGGAATAAAAGTCGGGTTTTTGCTATTTTACTGTACTTAAATTATTTACTTAAGGTGAAATTTGTCATTCCAGAGGTAGTAACGTTATATCGACAACAATTCTGGTATTATAGGACGTGTTGTTCTAGCTATTAGAACTGCCTGATTTACTACTATTGCATATAGCTTTAAGTAAATGATACTTGTTTAAATAAGTTACATATAATTCCAAGCAATGATGACCATTGAAGATATTGCAGCAGAAAAAAGGCAGGCGATACTTTAAGTCCCGAGTTGCTTGAGTTCTACCACGTAATCAGTCTTTGTAACCTAAACTCATTTACCCATTAACGAGCAAAAATATTCTATAATCAAAATTATTTAATACTACAAGACAATTATCGTCTCAAAGACAAACATAACTGAGGAAAAAAATAAAGTAACATTAGTGTAATAGTTCAAAGCTCAAAAACTTAATTAAATCTAAAAATTAAATAGTATCAAAGACAAACATGACTGTGGAAAAATTAAAAAAATATTAAAGTAACATTATTTTAATAGTTCTAAAACTTAATAAAGTTTTTAAAGTAAAAAAAATGTTCCACTTTTAAAATAATAATCTAATCGTTGGCTGTAGCAAAAGGAAGTCAAAGTGGCTACTGCGGTGTCTGTGAGAAGCATATCTCGATTTTTCATTTTTAAGAATTGTTTATTATTTTTATACCATTTCATTATAGAACCCATACATGACGGCTTATACAAGGCGACATATTCAGATGGCGGGGGCTTATCGTCGGCCCCCCGCCACAACCGATACCCCGAGTAGCTAGGGACTCCCCACTTGCAGAGCTGAAGAGTTTGTATTTATACTAACAAGTTAAAAAAACTTTATATCGCGATGTAGACCGCGAGCTCTGATTGGTGGCTCGATATAGCGGTGTTTACGTGGGTTAGCTGTTGTAGAGAGTGTAGAGTCATTATGCAGTTCGTGGTATAGTGTAGAACTCATAATCTTAAAAATATAATGTAGAGTATGTATTACCACCGTTGGTGTCTCTAGGCGGCGTGAATTTCTTACCATCAGGAAATCCGTCTGCTTGTTAAAAAAAAAGGTATTTTTTTAATTCTGTGTACACACACAGGTAGAGTAAAGACCTAGTATGGTATAGTATAGTATACATGAAACCTAAAATCATTAAATTGCTTTTATGGGTAACTAGTTGTTGCCCGCAGCGTTGCCCACGCGATCCCACAGCAACAGTATTTAGGGATAAAAACTATCCTATGTGTTAATCCAAGTTACCATCTATGTGTATACCAAATTTCATGAAAATCGGTTCGGTAGTTATTGCGTAAAAAATTAACAAACCGACAAACTTTCGTATTTATAATCAAATAGGATCAAGTATCTAATAAAGGATAATATTTGACAAATAAAATTGTCAAATGAAAACGCCAAAACCGAGATTTTGCAGTTATCACACTTGGCTTCGCAACGTACTTCATGGAGAATCAATGAGGAGGGTTGCGTCACCTCCTCACTTAACAGAATAAAAGCTTTTCACTTGAAAATGGCTCTAGTTGCAATAAGATAGAGTTGGAATTTAAATATCAGTCACCTGATGCGTCATTCTTATTCACTTACTATCTTTCATAAGAGTGAGACAGGTATATATACGTGTACTAATTTGTAAGGAATTAATAGTAATATTATTATTATTTCATACTTACGTCAAAAATAAAGAACACATCGGTGTTTTTTCATAAAACAATAGCATTATAAGCATAAAAAGCGATCTGCTAATTGGCGAAAATCGATTATTTTCGCCAATTAGCAGATCTACCGAATTTATTTCTATACATAACATATACGATTATATATTTGAATATATGGGAAAATATGTATGCAATAGTTACTAATTTCCTTATCAATTATATTATAATTATTTATGTAAAGGAACGGCCGTAACGATATGATCGCCTCTGTGATCTTGCGGTTCGGTTGTTGGACTTGACTGCATGAGGCCCCGGGTTCGAATCCCGGTTCGAGCAACAAAAAGAAAATTGGGTTTTTTTCCAATTTTCTTATAGGAAACGTAACTTTGCTCGGTATTGGGTACTATATGCCCGGTTAGCGATAGGCTTGCTACCTATCACATTGTGGCTCTTAGTGTCTTCGGCTTGTCGTGGGTGCCCTGGTTGTGCCTCTGCCTACCTCTTTGGGGATATGGGCGTGAAGTTACTTTTTCTTTTTTGTTGTTTAGGAACGGCCGCACATCGCTCGTTTTAATTGAACTTCAAATATAGAAGAAAATACAGGACAAAAAATTACTCAAATTATTTTTCAATTTCAAAAAAACCGGGCACATTTTGCATCTCGAAACATTTCGACTTATGCCCCAGTGAACGTTTTGTCTAAACAATTTTTTAACAATTGCAAATAACTCAAAAACCGAGTATTTTATGAAAAAAATATCTTCACGCCTATATCTACAAAGAGCTTGGCAGAGGCATAACCAGGGTACACACGACTAGCCGAAGCCACTAAGTCCCACAATGTAATAGGCGGGAAGCCTATCGCTAATCGGGCACAAATCCAACCCCGGGCAACATTATTTATACCTTTTATTATATTATTTATACATTTATACATTATATATAAGGAAATTGTAAAAAAAATGCCCTACCCGGGTAACGAACCCGGAACCTTTTGAAGTCATTTTCAACGATGGACAGCCAGGCTACAGAGGCGATACTATATGCACTTATATAAAATTAAAAAATAGACTTAATACATAACATACAATGTTACATGCTACAAAGTCATTAATACGTTTTGTTCCCTTAAGGGGATGTACTCCATCCAATTATTTGTTAAGTATCGCTTGTCCAACCTGCCATATTTTTTTTCAACATTCAATTTCATGGAATAAAGCAATAAACATACAGACAGCACTCCTGATGGTAATATGTAATAGCTCAAAGACAACATACATTTAACAACATTTTTTTTGAGTTAATTCCGACCACAGTTAACCAATTTTATTGATTTTTTTAGTATTGTAATGTGAGATTGATTTTGTTTGAATAAATCTGAAAGAGAACTACATCAGTGTTCCTTTTAAAAAACATTAAAAAACTGACGAATGCTGATAAAACTGGAATAGGAGACATAACTCTTGATTCGTCTTAACTAGATCTGTTCACAGTTTCTTATGCTTAGCGTCTTCGGCTAGTCGTGGGTCTCTGCCTACCTCTTCGGCGATATGGGCGTGAAGATACTTTTGTTTATATTTTCTAACGACGAGGACCTAATGACAAGGACGTGACGAAAGAACTGAATGGTGGCTGATGGATCTGAAGCACATCAAAAATAGAGGTGTTGTAAATTAGATGTGTGCGAATGTGTTTGTCTATCTGTGGTATGATAACTTTTGAGATGGACCGTTTGTCGGTAGCTTATTAAAAAAACTGACGGGTTGCACTCCGGAAGCGCCGGCAAAAGTGAAAACTTGAATATTAACGAGCATTTTTGATATTTTGGAATGGTTAGTGATTAATTTTGCAAGAATTTCTTTATTTATCAAAGTGAAGGCACTATCATTTATGTGGTAGAATACAATATTCATTTATCGTACACAAACCGCCTTACGAATTTTCGGTCAGGTCACGTGTCCTGGCGCGAGTTTAGAAGTTTTTACCCATTCCAAAAAAAGTGTACAACGCCGCTAAAGAAGTTGTCACTTCAAAAATATTTAGATTAGATTAGATTTTTAGAGATTAGTCTTGTTTTAATATCCCAAAGTACAGAATTCAGTTTCCTACTCTTTTATTATAAGTAGGTATAGATCGATATTATCTAGTTTATAATTGTTTAACTTTGTATAAACGTCGCGATTTAAAAAAATATATTCTTTTTATATTTACATTGCCCTATATTAAAGATAAACAGATAATAAAAGTCAAGCAAGCGAATCCGATACATGCAATGCAACGTAAGAGCTACGTCTTAACTGTAAAGAAACGTGATTTCACCCTACTTACGAAAGAAACACAGAGTACCTACTCAGCTACAGAGAAACAATATATTCAGTTAACATGTTACCTAAAGCAGTTTTTTGAGTTCAGATAATTTCACCAACTTTCAAGTAAGAATATCTATATTCTGCCTTGTTAATCTGAGTCTTCTATGCAGAATAGATCTTCTGCTCTTCGCCTAGGAGCTAATAAGCATAACATAGTTTTAAATAGACCGTTACAAACTACATCAATGGAAGTTAAGTACTGTGCAGCAACTGGTCGGGGTAGAGATCTACCGCCTTACCTATTTCTGCCGCCGCAATGACTCTATCATGTTGTGGTCTAAAAAGTAGGGCCGCTAGTATGCTTGCACAATAGGCCTAACAACCCGTTCACGGGGCAGCGACCCACCTGCAACATCTGTGGTGTAGATACGCCACTGTTACCTCTTACCAACCTTTTACCATAGAGCCGTATGCTTGTTCCGTGTCTGATTTACTCAGTGTTTTATATAAATTGGCTTGACTTTCCAAAAGACAAGAAGAGCTAGGAGGCTTTCCAAAGGAGTCAAAATCATAAGATTTGTACAAGGGCAGTAACATGTCCGTTTTACTACAGTTTTAAAATACATAGATGATAGAGGTTAGAGCCGGCCAGAAAAACGTAGGAGTTAGATATAAGTAAGCAAATAATAAGCCTTTAATAAATAGCAAGCCTTTTTTGTAGTCTCTGTTGCTTAGACTGTACTCTGTAATTCTAAATCACGATATTAAAGTTTTTAACAATCTCAGAATATAAGCAATACTTTCTCGATGCAAGTGGGGAGTCCGCTACCACACGGTACAGTGGTACTACGCAGCCACTCTCTAAATTGCGACGCACACAAAATTAGACCTTATCTCCAGTTTGCAAGAACCACTTCAAGATTTGCCATTCTGTCGACTAGTAGAAATAGCTAGATTGTACTCCGTACCCGACATCTTAGAATGACGAATACTTGGATTTGCTGACAGTTCCGATGTGGTTAATTGACTCCTTTTTTGTCGGATTACAGAGAAATTCAATATTTTTTTTTTATAATATTGGAATGCAAACAAGCAGACGGATTCCCTGATGGTAAAAAATTCACGCCGCCTATAGACACCGAAGGTTATAATTGTGCGTTGCCAACATGAGGCCGGCATGTCAGGCCTAGAGCAAAAGTAAATTTACCGGCTTCCTTACCCTCCAAACCGGAACACGTCATGACGTTATGGCGGCAGGAATAGGTAAGGCGGTGGTACCAATCCGGGTGAGTCGCTGCGAAACTCTACCACCTAGTCAGATGTCACGGTGTTAGTGACCGTAAGCCTTTGCTCGCCTTTTACTAGTCTATTCTACAAAGGAGCTCGGACAAACACGGGGAAAATGTACTCTCTTTTCGACTATATGTTTAGAAGGACGCTACCTCGGAAATTTTATAAATTAGTCTAGTTGGTGAACTTCCGCATGCTCGATTGCCTTTTTTTGTAGTTTTAAATTCAATTATTTGCCATTAGTTCCTTAATACGAATCAACGCAAAAAATACTAACCTACGTGCCAGGGAGCTTATATAAGACATGCCTTTAATTGCCACTAACACCGTGACCTAAACTAAAAGATACTACCTAGATAGCGTTTTATGACGTCAACGCCGTGATACGATTACTGCTGTAAAAATAATGCTTGAGTCTGTCGTGTTCCGGCCGAGTTCCGGAGTGAGTCCAGCCGAAGCTTTCACAAGAAATTTAAAATATCAACTTCATGTTGGCTCCGCACCATTAACATCGCTAATATCTAGTAACGTGTGTCGGCGTGTATGTTATAACATCAGGAAATCCGTCTGCTTGAATAGATATTATACCTATTCAAGCAGACTATGTTTTTTGTATTATTGTCTTCGAGCATTTGAAATGCCTTCTTAATTGTGTAAATCTTAATAAACATTGGGGTCTTCTGTGTACTACGGACCAGAGTTGGCATTGATTTAAGAATCTTTCTTGGGTTCCAATCCGGATTCTTATATTAAAAATCAGATGGAAAAACATTTTTGATTGTGTTTCACAAAATATGTATCATGTTGGAGATGGAGAAGTGTTAACGACCTAAAACATCGTGGAACTAACCTTCGGCTAGCGGTAAGTGCTCTGGGTTCTACTTCTGTAGCCTCTTCAGGGATACGGTCGTGAAGATATTTTTTTTGGCAGGCAAACTTACAGTTCGGTTTCTCGCAGATATACATTACTTAGACGCATGCTTCATATAAGATATGAGAGGTATCAATGATCCCTCATCAGAACCCCAAATCAGAAACATGCCAGTGGCGAATTCTGACGGAATCGTAGCAAGAATAGTAGAGTTAATCTTGAATCTCGATTTCTTGATAAATTGAAATTGGAATCGGTTATGTCATTTTAGGTAGGTACTCTTTAACAAAGTACTAGTCGACTATTAACATGGTACTCTTGGTACCTACCTTAAATGACATAATATTCGATTCCAATTTGCATAAAATCGAGATTCATTAGTAACTCTACAGATAGTGATATAACTAAGTTCAGTATGTCAGGCCTGACACTCAAAGAAGTAGGCAGAGGAGCAACCGAGGCACCTGCGAATAGATGAAAACTCTAAATCACAATCTGATAGGTGGCAAGTCTGTCGTTAATTGGGCGCATATCCAATCCCAGCGTTGGACTTTACTTCTTTAGGTCCCGGGTTCGGCAACAAAAAACATGTGTATTTTCAATTTTCTAAAAAATATAATGTTGCTCGGGATTGACTGTGCGCCCGGTAGGTGATAGGCTTGTCTCCTAGAACAATGCGGATCTTAATGTCTTCGGCTAGTCGGGCGCTGGTTGTGCCTCTGCCTACCTCTTCGGGGATATGGAAGGGAAGATACTTTATATGTATATAACTTCCTAGGTTTGGATGATAATAAATTATCACTACACGGCATTAAGCTTTCCGCTCTCTGTATGCTTAGATCTTTAAAATCACGCAACGGATTTTGATACAGTCTTTACAAACAGAGTGATTCAAGAGAAAGGTTTATTTTTATAACTAGCAGATTCACGCAGCTTCGCCTGCATAACTTGGCTTCTGCTACACCGATTTTGATGAGACAAAGCCTATGTCACTCAGGGATAATGTAGCATTCTAAGTGTGAAAGAATTTTTGAAATCGGTAGAGTAGTTTCTGAACCAATTCATTTCAAACAAACACAAGTTTGTCCACCCGTGCGAAGCTGGGACGAACTTTATTATAAGAGCGTCTTTAGCCCCGTTCACCCCGACCTTATTAACCCAGGCTGGTTTTTAGCGCGCATGTCCCAAATACGTCAAACACTAACCTGAAATAAAAATGTATTATTTTGTTTATTAACGTTAAATTGTTATTTCATAAGTTTAAAATACACCGATAATTACGTAAGTGCTTTATAATATCTATATTTCATTTTATATGTTCCAGTTAATGTTAGCATATTGCAGCGAATCGATATTTTAATATTTAAGTAGACTTATTTTAGTTCAAATTCGATTCGATTTAAAAATAAACGTCGTACTCAATGAAGTATTAGCAACAATTAAGTAATTATTTTAGATCTAAAATATCAACAACATATAAAACAATTTAAAGGTTAAGTACTTATTGTTTATTTTATAGACAATGTCATTAGACTTATCATTAAATAACATAGAAAAAAAAATGCATAGAATCAAATATATTTACACATGAAATATATTTGATTCTTTTACGAGTATTAAAGTACGAGAGTATATTGTTTGAAGAATTCAGAAGATTCGTGAAAACGCTACGATTTAAGATAAAAAAAGTTAAATAATATGAAAAACATAATTCATGTATGCCTGTATAACATTGTACTAATTAAAGAATAGATACCTAGGAAAGATTAAAGCCTTATTTGAAATTCTGAAAGAAACAGCTATTAGACTTGCAGGGTTACTCTTTATCTCGATTTAATGCAATTGGAAATTGAAATCCGATTTGTGACATTTTGAACTTTAGAACACAATATTAGCGAATTATCAACATTTATTTAATAGTAAATAATAATCTATTAACTAACTAGGTAAATATTAATAAATCGCTAGTATATTCAAGAGTAACCCTACTCTTACTGTGTAGTAGAGATTTGTGTCGAATAGAATCCTCTCCTAGAATTGTTTTTTTTAAATGGTTTATATGTTGCTAACTGCGATGTTTTTACAACTTCACCGGACTATAATAATAATATTTATTTATAACTCTTCACAAAAATTGTTTCTTAAATTAAGAACACTTTTGCTAATACATATTTTAAAATTACGGATTAAAAACAAAGTTTTGTCAAAGTCTGGCGCCTATGTTAAGTACAAGTAGGTACTTGAATTACAGGTCACCAGGCCCCCACCAAGCCAGTCGGTACAAATATTGACGCTATATAATATCTAAATAATAAAAGTAAAACAAATGTAATTAAGATTTGAAACTAGACATTTATAGACATAGACTATACAACAGTCTTACCTATTTCTGCCACCACAATGTTCGTACTCGTAATAAGCGTGTTTCTGTCAGGAGTAGGTTAAGGCCCCATACTTAGTCAGCCAGAAGAGCCAATTGACGCACTCCCCCGTTCCATGATTACTATGAAATATTGCGCTTTAAAGTAAATGTCTTAAGCGACAAATCACTATTTTTGACACTATAAAAGTAATTTGAAAAAAAGTATAAATACTGAAACGCTTATCTTTTAGGTATAGTACTTATCTATGTTTATGTTAAATCTGGTGTCGATATTTTCATAATTGAAGTAGACTCACATAATAGAAGTAGAGTTGGGTTTTGCTTTCAAAAAAGGGTTAACTTTTTGATTTTTTTCTATCAAACAAAGTGAAATGAATTGTGTTTTGGAAACACTAGTCTTATAAAGCATATTCATATTAATCTTGTGTATTTTTGTCACGAAGATCCATGATTGCTTTGTATGAAAAAAACATTATACTGCTGACGTATTTTAGCATACATGGATCCTTAACTGGTAAATCCAGTCCAGATTTTGCAACGCATGTTGCTTTACGGCCAATGTTAATAATATTTCTCTAAAGATGGATTTCAAGCAATCTAGATAGCTGCTTATCCGCCGGCCTATCCTATACCTAATTGCCATATTCATCCTGTCCCCAGATATGTTATTGGCAAGCGATATCATAAAAATGGATCAAAATATCAATCTTGGACAGCAAGATTTGGATTAGGATTGATTATTAATATTGGGCGTTAAAGAATACTAGCGGCCCACCCTGGCTTCGCACGGATATGAAATATACATATAAACCTTCACAATATAAGCTTGAAATCCACATAAAAACATATCAAAATCCGTTGCGTATTTTTAAAAATTTAAGCGTGCAAAGGGACCGAGAAGCGACTTTGTTTTATGCTTTGTAGTGATATGGCGAATGAAACAGGTAGAACGTGGGTAAGATCAAAAACTGGTTACCTACGGGTCACTTAAGTTTTTTTCTTCAAATCTTGTAAACAGCATAATTTCTTACTAGTCAGTACTTTTGCACTTTTTCTAATTGGTGGAATATCTCCCACATAATCTAAAAGCCTCCATAGGTCGTTCATATCGAATCTCAGAGGATAGGGTAGCCATTATACTCTGAGAAGGATACCGCAGTTTTCATATCTGTGTTTTATGTCTTAAAATAGGATAAAACTTATTATTATTTGTAAATATATTCGTTTCGTTAATTTAAGTTCAAATTTCAGAACAAAGATGGCTGCCAGTGGAACAGGAGCCGTGTTTTTTCTCGGCAATAGAGCGCATTACCAGGTACTAATTTTAATTTGATACTCTTTGTCTATAGCGGAAGGGACTTGGCGTGAATGTATATATGAGTATATATGTGTGTCAGTATATGTGTGTTTTTATACTTTCTGGTTAGTTCTATATAAATTTTATCAAGAACTGACGAGTGGTTTTTGACTGAGAAACCACTTTATAAAAATTGAACCCAAGGCGTAGTCCTAGTTTTGCGACGTCCAGCCCCAAAAAGGGGAGTGTGTCGCTACAGAGATCAAAAAGTATTTATTACTTTTATGCATAAAATTTGAAGATTCAAGCAAAGGAGCGCTTAACTAATACAACGCGCTTTTCCCAAAGTTTCTCCAGTACCACAGAATAAATAAATAGCTTACCTATATAGATATAGGGTACAGATGTACCACAGAATAAATAACTTACATACCTGTACCACAAAATAAATACCTTTTCTGCACATCGGAGGCAGGAAAGGGCATCGGAGGTGGTGGGTTCAGTTATTTTTGTTTTAAATTTAACAAGCTGTTCACCTGCGACTTCGACATTGTAGAATAGGTTTTCATACAAATTTTCATCACCTTGATTAAAAAATGAATTGATTAAAAAAAGAAGCTCATAATGGAGCTGGGTTCTACAAAATTGAATCAAAATCGGTACAGCGGCTTGGCCAGGAAAGCATTACAGACAGCCTACCAGATTTCCGCGTTTTTGATCTTAATATGGGTAACGCGTATTTTTGTTTACTTGATTTTGAAGCGTATTTTTGTTTAGAAGTAGTTTTTTGCAGCCCTACTATGCTTCAATTATTTAAAAAATAAGTGTATTTTGAAGGTACTGGAACAACCAAATTATGATGTGGAAAATGGTAACACTTCTACAGAAACTCTATATCAGAATACATCAGTTGAGGAGTTATGGCCAAACCAACAAACACACACGCAATATAACGCTAATTGTACCGTTGATCGGATTAACTGGAATTACCAATCTAACGAATGTACAAGTAAGTAAAAATAGTAAGTAAGTATCTGCACGCCAGTACTTCCTAAGAGACAGGCAGAGTGGCAACTAGGACGAGCACTCAAGATTAGCAGAAGGTGCTAATCCCACAATGTGATGGACACTATCCAATCCTGAGCAACGTTTTTTATAAGCAAATTGGAAATATCTGTGATACTACTGGTGTTGCGGATGTCCGCGGGCGGCTGTGATCACTTTCCATCAGGTGACCAACTTGCTTGTTGGCCTCCTCTTTTGATGAAAAAAAAACAAATTCTGACTTGCCCGAACATGGAATTGAACACCGGGCTGCTAGACCTAGACCAAATAGGCCACAGTAAAAAAAATACCTAGGCACATAGGTATATGCCTAAGATAAGTTTGTACTTTGTAGGTAAGTACCTAACCTAGCAAACCTAGAAAACTAGATCTCGCATTGGTCTTGAGATCTGTTAAGGCCGACTGCTTTCCAAATAAGTAACTCATAAGAGGTGTGAGCGGTTTTTTATTCCTCGCAAAGTGACCCGGACTAGTCGCTAGATACATTTATTAACGACTCGCGTTAACTC
>NJDD01000798.1:134512-149875 GCA_002245505.1 Calephelis nemesis
GTTCTCGAGACGGGAGCTGAGCAGGGCAGAGCCCCGGCGAAACCAATTGGACGAAGATTGCTCTTCTGACTCGATCAGTACCTAAGTATCAATCCATGAAGCTACATTACTACTAGAAATTACAATCCTAACAAAATCTCAATTTCTAAAATACCTACATTCTGTCAAAAAAGCGTCGGGAATGGATAATTTGTTTATCTAAATTATTATTTTTTGTTGGTAATAGACCAGTTGTAGAGGTACAACTGTTTTCCAAGTTGACTTTGAGTTGCATTTGTTATTTATATTAAATACAGTGCAGTTTTAGTTATATCATAATATTAAGTGTGTAGGTAGGTACCTACTGCGAATTTCATAGTTAATGGATAAAAACATCAAACAATGAATTTGTCTTAAATTTTGCATAGCCAATGGAATTTCGTCTTCGGAGTCAATGAAAATGTTACGAAAGGCTTTATCAACTTGAGATTGGAAGATTTGTCTTGCTCTGGTTGGATATCAACGTCTGCAACTGATATTAACGTCGCAAAAGTGAAGGAAACAATGACTGAAAATCCTCATTAAATTTCGAGAGAGATAGCCACCGAACTTTCTGTACCTATCACACGAGTCGATCCATACCTATCATTTTAACTAATCAATTGGCAGTAAACATGTTGTCGCTCAGTTAGTCCCAAAATAACTGAGTTTTGTCCAAAAACTAAGTTGCTTTAAAGTCACCGAGGACATGCTAAAACGAGTTAACATTCATTTTATGCATTGTCAGTGGTGACGAGATATAGGTTTACGAGTTTGACATGCAAACCAGTCAGCAAGCCTCACAACTGAACCGATACCAAAACAAATCACGGCAAACTCGTTCCAAAGTCGTGTTGAATGTTTTCTTTGACTATCGTGGTGTTATGCACTCGGAATTCTTGCCGAAAGGTCAATCGGTATATAAGGAGCAAATTCAAAGAAAAAGGCCCGATCTGTGGAAAGAAAATTCTTGTATTTTGCACCATGGACAATGCGCCTTCGCACTAAGTCAACATTGTGAACAATTTTTTAACCACTCAAATTCCATCGAGCAATCACCATATTCACCAGACATGGCCTCATTCGAATTCTTCCTTTTTCCAAAACTCTAATTACTTTTTAGTGGCACCCATTTTTACTCAGTAGAAGACATAAAAGACAATTCACAGCGAGAACTAAACTCAATTCAGGAAACAGTTTTTAAAAAGTTTTGATCATTCGTTGGCGTAATAGTATCGATTCTGAAGGAGCATACTTTGAAGGTGATTAAATAAATTTGGAAGAATGAAAAATAATTTGTGAATTATTTATCTCTTCCCGGTACTTTCTTGACAGAGTAGTGTATTGCTTACTTACTCTAATTTACTGACCCCTCTTTTTGGGAGTCTTGTTTTGTCAATTGTATCAAATGTCAAAAAGCCAGACTCGCTTTACATAATTCTGTCCTTATTTCAACGTTGTTGTATCGTAGCGAGAGTTGGGTGTGTCAGAAAAAGCATGAAATAGGATGAATACGGTCGAAATTAGATCTAATCGGATTCGTAACAGTGAGATCCGAGAAAGAGTGGGATTGAAAGAAAGGGTTGGTGTTAAAATGCGAAAGAGCATGCTCCGCTGGCTCGGTCATGTGGAAAGAATGTCAGATGAAAAATTGACAAAGCAGATATACAATGCGAATGCAGATGGATGTAGGTACCCGGGGAGACCAAGGTCGACGTTCCACGATCAGATCACTCGGATATTATCCGAGGATGGTGTCAAAAGTTTCCGAAACTGGCGTGTTTGCATGAAAAAGGTAATAAATATGAAGGAAGCCAGACATATTTGTCAGGATCGCGAGGTCTGGCACTCGATACTCTCTGCCTACCAAGTAAGGGACTTGGCCTGAAGACATGAAATAGCTTCGAAAAAGAACGTGCAATTAACACGAAATATCATATGGCAGCCGTTTTGATATTACTGTGGCTGTTCAGAATAAGTACCAAGTGTATCGATATATTGTATTGTATTACATTGTACCTTTAAATATCGATATATACATGATCTGTTAGTGATGGTCGACAGTTAAGTTTTATTGCTAAAGTTTCGTATGATAACTACTAGCCTTAACCTTAGGCCTGAAACTGTGTTAATCGGGTGCCCGCGACGGGGTTTCAGGGTTCAACAACGGGAACATCGCTTGAGCACGCGCGTGAACACGCAGCGGTCGCCGTCCCGGAGACCCGACTTACGCATTGTCACCAGTTTAATTTTAAAAATGTGCATGTACTGTCGTATCGATTGAGAACTTGATATATTACCTAGCAAAACGACGATTACTACAAAAAACGACAGCCAGTGAGCACTTTCATTGAATCTAGTTTGCTATATAGGTAATTTGTTGTAAAGTTTAGTAAATTAAAGGATAATGAAAATTTAAAATATGTAAGTACCTATTTTAAAGTTTCGGTTGAAGCCTGTGACGAATTGTTTTCAAAACTGGAACCGTATTTAAAAGTCAGCAATTTCAAAGTAAGAGCTATCTGTACAGTTCTCTTACTTGTCTGTGGCTAAATCAGTCATATCACCATTGGAGGCTGGCAATAAATAAACTTTTTACAAATAATTAAATTGTTTATAAATGACGGTAGATTTCGTCACCGTTTTTATGATTTGACTGTAGATGGTAAAGTAGTGTTGATTACGATGCATATTACGTAACAACGGTGCACATGGTTACACTACCGCGAGTGCTTCTATCGGCGGACCCCCGCAACAGGTCACTTTTGATTGAAGCCGCGCGGGCGCCCGCTTAAAGCAGTTATGCATAAATGCCACCGCGAATTTGTTCTTGGGTCCATTCCTCGAAAAATAGAGTTCCCAATGTGAAGTGTAATGAGAGCACATTGGCAAACTATCAGATGTTAAGTTGCGGACGTAACCTTGAGCTTTATGTCAGCCATAACCGTCCGCGGACGCTTTGCAGCAGGTTTCCCGTTTAATACATCTTCATGTATAGGTTTACCTTGAGATGGCTCGACTTCTGTATATATTTTGTGGCTCTTCATTCTGCTGCGAATTGGGGTGGAATGCCTATATACCAATAGCGACAGCTTTATAAATTCTTGCCACCATTAAATCGGAGCTTGCCATCCTAATTTCTGTTTTAAAGGTGAAATCAGTAATCTAATAATGAATATCCTTAGTAGTTTATTACTGTTTTATAAAAAGCAAAAACTTGTTTTGGGTGAACTTAAAAGATTGACTTAAATATGTTTTTCTATATAATAGCCGACCCAGCAAGCTTCATATGTTTGACGTTAACAGCTGCTACATATTTGATGGAATTCGATAGTTATGCAGTCTGCCGGATCCAATGTAAAACATTCCAAAATCAACTACTACTTACAAATAAATAAAAAATCAAATAAAAATATTTTCTAAATTGTGAATCTAAACCATTCCCAAATCCCCTTGAACACACACAAAAATACATTAAAATCGTTTTGTCGTTTAGGAGTGCAGTGACATATCTACACACGCACACAAGAAATATAAGATAAGATAAAAAAAAACAAAAGAAGAAATAAATTTTTTGAGATTACATAATTTTCAAAAACTATTTCTGCCAAAAGTATTGTTAAATATTAACAAAACGAAATGAGTCCAACATACATGTCCATAACTTAATGTCCTCTGAAAATTCTTACAAAATCTACATTTTATCACTAATATGTTTATATTACATTTCAAAATGGCGGAGGTTTAATTTTAATTTTGCATATAGCAACACATGATTTACAAATTTAAGTTTAAAACTTTTATTTGAGCCTTTAAAATTAAACTTAGCAATAATAAATTGGCAAATGAATCTAAAATATTTATATTATGCATTTTAAAAAAAATGTCTAATACTTAACTTTTAAAACAATATAATTATATTGTAATTATATATTGCTAAGCTTCAAAGATGGAACTGGGTTACCATTGCATTAATATATTTAATTTTATCAAATAAATGAAACACCACAAGATAATTTTGACTTAATAACAAACGAGTTATGCCAAAAAAATAAAATAACACAATAGTTATATACATTTGTTTGTCTTTTATCGCGCATCTTACTAATTGAAATTTGAACTTAATAATTGTGTATAATTCAAATTTCAATTTAAATTTGAACTTTTGAACTTGTGCAAATTATATATTTTTTTGGATTACATTTAGACTACTATATGATGAGAAAGTGCTTGCTTTTTCTCAGTCATCCCAGTTTTTAAAAGATCTAAAAATAATTTTATCAAAGTTTGCAGCAGGTTTTTTTAAACTGCAAAATAAGTTTACATTATGTAATTTATGTTCAGTATACTATTTATTATTATACACATAAAACAAGCTTAGCGTAAATGTATGCACCCTCCGCCATTTACTTAAATCTAACTTTATGTCAATATTAATTAAGTATTTCACCATATTATGTACAGATATTTAGACTAATCATCATAAAATCCACATAAATTTCACAATGACAATATTTTCTACAAAGGAAATCATTGCTGGAATGGAAATAATTCACTAAACCATTGAACTAATTTATTGCAGTCAACTTGAACCAAAAGAGACTACTCGTTTTTCTTCTTGGTCCTTGCACAAATCGTAAAACTTGAGAGATGACATTCTTTTCATCAATCTGTAATAATTACATATTCATTTTTGTACAACATACCACTATCTTTTTTTTTTATTGTTTTAAAATGCCATTAGTTTCAAAAGACCTGTATTGTTCAGTGGTATTTTTAGTTGTAGTACTGCTTCCGAACAATGAGGCCACTTTAACACATTGACAACCAACCAACCAATTTAAATAACGTACCTACAGATAAAGGCTTACTAAGGTTTTGTTGCCAATATTTTTTTGTTAATTCTTGTATAATAAATAACAGTGGTTGCTTTATAACTGATCTACAGATCCATCTTATATAGGTTATTTTGCAACATGAAGGTTAGGCACTCGAGCCAATGAAAAAAAGAAAGCTTGGGCATAGAGCAGGGGATGTACTGAAGATATTTAATGTAATACCATTGCTTAGATTTGCAAATTTGAGCAAGTTCTATACACAAGCTCCAACCAGTAATGTATTTTGACTAAAGTGACTTACATTCTTCAACCATTTTAATGGCCAATTTTACCCGCTATGAGATAGTATTACTTTGTTTACCAGAACACCACTATTATTTTGCAATAATTAATAAAAATATATTTTAACTAGTAACCTATCTCACACTGAAAATAGGTTCTTCAAATTGGTCATAAAAAGTTAAAAACATTGTGGTAAATTTGGTAATCCTTTTGAGTATATACTGACAAAAGTTAGTATATAACTGCAATGATAAACCTAACCACTTGTTTACACATACTTTTTTATGCTAATCTTTTTCATTTAACAGAAAGAAGAGACAAAGACAACATACTATTTTTTGTCTATCTTATTCTTCTGTCTGTCAAGACAGTGATTTAAAAAAATCACATTTGTTGCATTACAAAATTTCAACAAATGAAAATGATCACTTGAATATTTATTTAATCTATCTATCAGAGGCAAAATTTTACAATGAATAGGTAAAGATCCTCTAAGCTCATCCTACACTTAATTAGTTTACATGGATTTCAACATGTTATCAGGGTGTATGTGTGCATATACAGATTAGTTAACTTGATTGTATGATGTTACTCAATGGAAAATTGTCAATATGAAACAAGATGACTGTATAGACAGTCCATGTACACATTTAGGCAATTTATAAGCTAGTTGAACAACAAATCTACAGAAATTTGTTGAGGGGCAACAGATAATTGAATATCCAATTCCTGAAGTATTATTATGTGTATCGAGTGCATACTATAAATATTAAATACTAAAACATTCTAAGTCAACCAATGCCAAGTGTTGGTAAACTGAAAAAAAAAGTGTTAGTTAAACTGAGAGAAATAATATAATTAAATAATTTTATACACCTACGGAAATGGTTTGAAGTCATCTGACTTAGAAAATGTTTGCAAAAAAGTACCTATTTATCATAATATTGTATATTTGACATAAACAAAAAAAATCTCAAAAATAATGATTTAGAAAGTTTTAGTATTATTTGATTGGTATTGGTGTAAGATAATCTTAGATAGATTTCGATAGGTACCAAGGATTAAAATCTTTGAAATAATATTTTGATTTCAAAATTGAACAAAATCTGAATACCATAAACCATGATGACTACCCATAGATACAATAAATAAACACCAAGAACCGTCACTTAAAAAGCGTGTGCATGGAGCACGCGCTCACTCGCGAATGAACTAGCACACTTTTGTAAATGTACACAAGTGAGCTCCTGCTCTGTGAACTTCGCTACTTAGCACCCTAAAGCGATAAATATCAACATAAAGGGTATTTAGAAGCTAATTATACTATAATATTTATACATCTAAATTACGCATACAACATTTTATCTAATACCGCCTGCGGTTTATATTCAGTCTATGTCAATGTGGTTATTTAAAACTATTTAGTAGCAAAACTCAATGTATTTTTAGTCATAACCTAGCATAAAAGCCTATAAAACTATGGGAACCGCGAAAAGGTTTGCTTGATGGTTGATAGCTTCAACGTAAAGGGAGTTACTGATGACGATTAGATTGATTCTTTTATCCCTTTCGATTGTGAGGAAACTACGAAAAGCAGCCTTACAATTTTTTCCATACAAACTATGAACGGCTGGAACAGCTTGTTCATCGATTCAATCGAACATGACATTATCATTATGGTGACAGGAGTACATAAGACGGTGAACCCCTACTTTGTCAAGTTGCTGCACATCATTCTACCACCAGTGGTCTTGTTAATAAAGAAACATTTCCCTTTTTTTTTCGTATAAAAATCTGTTAAGTACAACATATGAGAGCGAGAGAGAAAATCGCTGGCGCTAAATGCTTCGCGTACGAGAGCTGGTATAGACAGGTCTTTATTTGATACATGTGTACTAGTATATAATTTAAAAAGTAGCAGATATTATCCGCCACAATTCTTACATGTACTGTTATACTGGGCCTGTCTTACTGTTACAGTGTGTGGTCGACATTGTTTGGCAGGTAAAGCAGCAGAACAAACTTACTTAATGGACTAACATTCCAGTCTCAAGTCGGCAGTGCACCATTTCACTTTTAAAAAGTTTAATTGGTTGAGAAGTAACTCATAATACATTAAGTTTTGCTGTTGCTTCATTAAATCATTAATGTTATAACTCATTACGGTTTATGTAAGATATATTATGTACTATTTTCACCTGTCATGGATTTGGAGGTACATAGAAATTATTGAGCATAAATATGTACTGTTACATGCAAAAGTGGGCAGAGAAAAGTAAAACTTTATTCACTACTATATGGTTAAGGCACAAAGGCGAATTTTTGGAGAATATGAATACCATATTTATAAAAAAAAGTAAGTCTATAATAAATAAAAGTAAGTGTATTTCGTTATTTATGTTTTCATAACCATCTGTATATAAAATGATAACACAATCTAGCTAAATTTGACTGTGGTGACCTACTTGATTGTTGGCCTCCGCTTCTATTAAAAAATGATAATTAGAGAACCAGCCACCTTAACATGAAAAAATTTAGACACTTGTTTAACTAAACACTGTCTAAAATTGATATCCAACCAACAATATGCTATACAACGATGACATGGCATGGCAGCATGTTATTGTTTAAGACTCCACTTTAAGAGTGTTTAGTAAAACATGTGTTAAACAAGAGTTTAATCATTTATTTATTGTAGAACTTTAGAGTGAGAATGTGAATTTAGACCATCAGTTGTAATTTATGAGACAAAGGGCCTTATTAAATGTATAGCTATTTTGGTACATCCATATATTTCTTAAAGAAGTGCTAAATAATTGAGTTGAGATACTAAAAATATAAATCACTTACTGGTTTTTAATGTAGTAAGGTTATTTGATAAATTGAATTCAAACCTAATAACAACTTAGGTTAAATGTTAACTTATAACATAAAGGTAGGTATATAATTGCTATATTTTACTAAACATTCAAGTTAAAACTCTTAATGAAATGTATGACTTAATTTTTTTTCTCTATTAAACCACTTATGCAAGTAACTATACCAAACACAACCAAACCTAATTATTTTAAAATTTTTAGTAAACTAAGTAACTTTTAGTAAATGAAATTTATATTTGTTATTATCCATTTATAAAATGTAATAATGCAATGTACACAGTGCTCGTCTAGAAAATAAGAAAATATACCTACTGAAATTTCAAAATCTCATTTGCCTGTTATAACTTCATAAATTTAAAACAGTTAGCATTAACTTTTGTACACAATAATTTATGTACAAATAAGTTTAATCAAACATCTATTTTATGGATTCACACGATTTAAAAAAACAAAAGTAGATTGAATTTAAACTTTTACAGTAATAACGGACTTGAACTTTATACAAACTCTGGACAAGCTATTGATAGTGTATAATCTGTTGAATGTTTCTGGTTTATATCCCGTACACATTATTCTTTTCTTAAAATTCTTTAGAAATTCATGACAATTTATTTGTGATTATTATAAAAATGATTAATTATTTACCCCAAAAGCTTATCTTTTTATTAATATGTTAATAATTATATATTAAATTAAATTATATATGAAATTCCTTTTGCTAAATTTATTAAATTCAATGAAGTTATATAGGCTGCTCAAATTGGTAACCAACTTGATCTCTATTCTATAAAGAATTTAAGTAGTTATAATTAACTAACGTTGACTCTTGATTCAATGACATATAGCACAGATTCGTTTGCAGTATTAACACAACACATATACTTTAAATATTTTTCTCATGTATCTACCTGAATGTTCTTTATTTAAGTTACATTCAGGTACATTTAAGTACATAAAGTACAATCAGGTACATACATAAGGTACATTTGTAGATCAGAAAATATTACAGTTACATCCATCCTTTTTAGATCTTACGTAATATATATCTTTTACCTTTTTTTTATCTATTAGACAACTAATACAAATTGCAAATTATTATGAAGTTTCATATGATACAATGGTGATAATTCTAAATATACAATTCCTATATATCCAACAATATAAAGAAAAGAAATTAGTTTATTGACCTCAAGTAGCAAATAATTGTACATAAGTTTTTTCTCTATGCACAAAAACAAATGGTCAATGAACAAGTTTCGTCCCTTATAATTGCAGTATGTATTTCACTTTTTAAATAATAAATTTTCTAATCAAGGCAGCCTAGCATTTTTGAAGCAGCCAATATTCAATATTTTAATTAATTTAATGCTAATTTCCAGACTTAGTCCAACATATCTTTAAAATGTTTTGACTGATATATGTTATTATGCCAATTCTAACTTTGTGTTGTTCTGGGTCTGCTTATCCATTTAATTTTTTAGCCTACAATTTTCTTTCCTCTAAATGATGAAATAGAAAGCTAATTTATTTTTGTATGTAATTGTGATGAGTGTATATCTGGAACAAAATTCTAACTACAAAATAAGCAAATTATATTTGTGAAGAAACAGAAATACAAATGTTTATGTTTTCCATGAAAAAAAGTCCCATTCTGGTCTCATATTTAGACATAGTAAGCTGAACATTTTTTAAAATCAAATTTATGTTACATTTTCATTACAAATTTGTAGAAGTACACATATCAGTCAAAATACTAAAATGGTGTAGAAAACTCTAACATACCTTAAACTTCTCTTCCATTAGGTATCACCTAAGTCACTTTTCAGAACGAGATCTGTTTTACACTAGCACCATATTTTTTTACACTAACACTAACTATTGTAGTCTATGTCACATCGATCGTCGTGATCCCAATATTTTTGATTTCGTGGTACATCAGAAACATGCCTTCTTGGTGGAGTTTTGGAGGTTTCCGAACCAGCATTTTCTCCACTATTTCGTCTATTTAACCTGCCAGGATTAGACTGCCTGGATTCCCTGGAATTCCTAGAAATAGAACGTCTTTCATCTTTCTTCTCTTCATCATTAATATTGTCTTTGGATTTTTGTCTAGTGTAATTGCGTTTATTTTTATTAGAATCCTCTTTTAAATCTGATTTTTCTTTACGCCAATTTTCGACTGGTCTATGGCTTGACGTTTTTTGGACTTCATTATTTTCTCTAACTCTTTCTGGATTAGGAGTCTGTCTTTCATATTGTACAGGTCTTTCAAACTCAGGAGGATTATTAAAGTTTGAATTTTGTTGAAAGTTTTGTATGTAAGTCCCATCACCTTGTTGTAAATAATTAGCATAGGTTTCTTGGAAGTTAAAGTTCGGTGGTGGGTAATCTGGAACAGGAAAACCAATATTTGGTGGAAGAACAGTAGGATTGAACACTGGTTCTTCCTCTTTCTTTTCATCGGTCTGTCTCCATGAATTCAAATCATATCGTTTAGTCAATGAGCTTTTTGAAGACCATGTGTCGAAGTTCTCCTGTGTCATTTGTTCTTGACGTAATAAACCTGCACCGGCACCTAGTATAGGTCTTAATTTTGGCTTTGTATCTTCGTCTTGGTTTAAGCTTATTTGTGATAAATTTTGACTGACTTTTTCTGAATCTGTACTGAATTCTTCTTTGGTTTTTTTCCATGAACCATATGTTACTTCACTATAATTCTCATCTGTGGTTAACTCTAAGTGTGCAGCATAAAACTGCTGAAGTGTATTTGGTAATGGTAAGAATTTATTCAGGCACAAGTCAGCAGATAGTAATAACCATATCACACTGACTGGTGGTGGAGTTAATAATCGTAGACGTATTGATATTGATAATTCATCGAGCTCTTGTGCTAAAACTGTTAGTAATTCACGGCCATTTTGCATTAACTGAAATAATATAAATAACAAATTTAATAGTGTCAATACGAGAACATTCTGCTTTGAAAAGCCCTAAATTAGGAATTAAAATAACTGAATTAAATTATTATCATACGACTAAAGATGTGATGAACATATCAACAATATATTAATAACTACCTGTACCAACAACATCATTTCATCCGTTCAGCCCTTAGTTTGTATGGAAAAAATATACTTTTTCCCATTTTCCCTGGTTTTCTATTCACAAGCACTATCTCCTGACAATAACCAGCACAATAAAAGAAGAAATTAGCCAAATCGTTGCAGTCGTTCGGAATTTATGCGCTTAACAACACATTGAGTGATTCATTTTCATATTATAGATTTGTCACATTACTACTACGTTTTTCTAATTAATTAATATGCGACACTTTTGAATATCAGTTTTGTTTGAGGCTGTGCATCTAGTCATATTAATGAACATGGACTAACTAATGGACTAAAGTTAGAATATCAACTTTAGTCCATTGTGAGACATGTTTGTATTACATTAAAAAAAAAGCCTATAATACAATGTTGAACCTTGGAGTACTTTACTCCGTGTTTAGTTTAAGATGGGAAAGGACACAGTAAACCCTAGGTGCATGTGTCATCTTGCTACAGCAAAAAATAAATTACATGTTTAACTAAACACATTCCAAAATTGATACTATATATAATTATATTGATGATATATATTAAAGCAGCTACTAGTAGATGACGTGGAAGCATTTTATTAGTTGACAATCCAAATGTAGACAGTAGGTACTTAGTAAAACATGTGTTCAATAAGTGTTTAAATGTTTATGTTAAATATCTATTAAACTGAACACATTCTAAAAATGGCATCCAACCAATAGCATGCTACATGTGAATGACGTGGCAGCAACTTAAGTCCAACTTTAGTCAGTGTTTAATAAAACATGTGTTCAATGAGTGTTTACCTGTGTGGCTAAGCTGCGATGTGCTCTTAAGTCATCACTGGCGAGTAATGCTCTCATGTATTGTAGCAATGGACTGGCCAAAATGTGAACCTTATTACCATTACATAGACGTGCCTCTGAAATTTAAGATATTTTAATGACTTAGGTTTCTTTCATATTACACACGTACGCAAACGAAAAAAGTAGCATACATTTGAACTTGGGCTTTTAGGTATATGCATGTCAAATTTCATATAAAACTCGATCCAATGGTTTAACTTCGAAATAGTAACAGACACACAGGTTTGTACATTTATAATATTATTAAATAGTATGGATATATTACAACAAACACGTTTACAGCGAACTAATGATGAGCTCTCGGATTTGTTACCCATACTTTATAAGAGGATTCGATAAAAAAAAATATTTTGGATTTAACTATTTTTCGAAAACCAATAAATTGCCTGTCTGACAAAAAACAATCACTACTGGCTATAATATCATGAATATTTAACAAGAACTAGTGAACGCCACTTGGTCGAAATTCGGCCATATTAAATTTTAATATCTTGTTGATAAGAACGCCATCTCATTTCTCAAGACCAACTACTTTGTTTTCAAACTTTTTAGTGCGCCATCTGTGATCTTTTATCGTTATCATCAATATATATTTTGTTTGTGTGTGTCAAATGCATGGTAGTGTGGGTACTGTTTTATTTATTGATTTAATGTACATACTTTATAAGCATTATTATTGAAAAATATTAACGTTTTGCACTTCTCCTACACATAAACTATAAGTGTGCTAAATTTTATGCTCCTGCGTCCACGCAATTTTCGTAAAAAGGGGTCCAAAGTTTCACCATCATATATATTAATATATAGATAATTAAGTGCCAATGACTGTCCGCAAGTTGGTGTCTTAAAATCAGAAAACACATTAAAATCTTACCTGCAAAATAATCCCCCATGAGATTAGTAGCATTTATTAAGTATATAGGGTTGGACCTCTCCAATAGTTCCAGTTCTGAAATAACATGAAGGCTTATATAAATATACAATTAATATGTAGGTATTTTAATGGTTTAAGAAACACAGACAGCCATGTTTGAGCACTGTATGATATCACAATTCACACCTAAAAACATAAAACATCACCGTTATATGCTTAGTAGTTGGATAGAGCTTCCATTGACCAAGACATGTAGTTTTATTTGGTTTCTTGAATAATGACATCACAGCAAACGTGACATTTTTGGACCGCTTTGAATGTTTTAAAAAAGAACACCTCATATAATATAGTTTAGTAGTAAAATAAAATTGCAAGTGATATTACTATACTACATTCAAAAGTATAGTAAATATTGTCCAGTAGTTGGTGTTGATTGTATGGTTAACGGAGTCCAATCAATATTTATGACCAAAAAATCTTTGGTTCTTGAATGATGTCAGAAAACTCACTTGTAAATGTTCCTTGCATAACGACATTGAGGAGTGTAGCACGCAACAACTGTTGCCTTTGTTGTCTGGTGAAGGACGCTCCCACAGCAGCCAGTTTACGAGCTGTGCTTGCACTCTGTAAGGCAGCTGCTCGGAATGTTGAGAATGCATTTCTGAAAACAGATTATGTAGACATATATCTTCACGCTAAGTTGTTTACGGGACAGGCAGAGAGTATCTAGTGGAAAATCTCTTGAACCTTGCAGACCTTTTTGGCTTTCTTCATATTCATTACCCTTTTCATACAAACACAACGGTTTAGGAGACTCTTGACACTACTCTCGAATACACAAACGAATTGATGCTGGAATGTCAACCTATTACGCATATTCATACAACATTCACATTGTATGCCCTCTTTGTCAATCTTTCATCTGCCATCCTTTCCAGATGACCAAACATGCAGAGCATGCCCTTTTTCATTTTTATACCAACACTCTCTTTCGATCCCAGTCTTTCTCGGATCTCACTGTTACGAATGCAATCAGCGAGCGTTACACCATAGATTTTTCGTAGCGCTCTCATTTCGATAATTTCTTAATAGCGTTTAGCACAGCATAAATAATAGCACTACGTACAGAAGACTCACTGATGCTAGAAGTGCAAAAAAAAATTTGAATTAGAAGACGTGTAGCAAAGGCTCATATCGCTCTGAGTTAGTGAATCAGATTTATTATAAAACCCAAAATTTAAATGTGGGTAACCTTATATTATTTTTCCCCGTATTGGTACATGTTCCTTAGCAGATTGGACCATCTAACTTCCTGCCAGTCAGCTCATAAAAAGCGAACCTAGGCTTACCGTCACTAACACCGTGACTTCTGACTAGTAAGTGGTAGTTTCGCAGAGACTCGCTCGGATCCTAACATCCCAGCTTCAGTTTGGTAACACACTTTTACCACCTTTAGTGTCTCTAGGCGAAGTGAATTTCTTAATATCAGAAAATTCTGCTTGTTTGCTTTCCAATGTCATAAAAAAAAACTAACTTTTAAGTGGGTAAGTATGTAGGTAGATAAGTAAGTGTCTCTAGCTCTAATGTGAATTTCTTACCATCAAGAAATCCGTCTGCTTGTTTGCCTTAAAATAACATAAAAATATAGCACTAAACGTAACTGTAATAATTAACACAATGACTTCAGATGTGGTTTTTACTTCTGGTTTTGCCATTAGACTCTTCCAGAGGTCCCCTGTCTAAATCAACATAATTATTATACTGAGGAGTGGAACAACCCTGCTAAAGTGTAATACTTACTGTAGGCGTGTCTCATCTGGACACATGTTAGTGACAGTGGTTTCAAATTGTCTAAGTTTTCTATTAAACTGTATTCCATCTTCACCAGGAGAAAATTGTTCTAACTGTAAAGAATTAATTAAATAAATTAAATTTTGTCAAAACAATTTTAATGTGAAAAACACTTAACCTACAATTCATGTAAAATTCTCTTAGTATGGAAAAAAATCTATAATTATAATACATTGAAGTGCTAGTCTAATGCTACCAATTATCTGCAAGTTTGATTTTGGTCAGATGCTGACATCTGTGCGATGAACTAGATGTACCTATAAGGGAAAAAACTAAATAAAAGAACCTGTGAATAAAAAATCAAACATATTGAAACAATATCTTTACAATTAAAAAAAAGATAACAAATTCAGTATGACATGTACATAGCAAGCCATCAAAACAAAGGCTAGGCACACCTACTCCCAACTTCATAATATGAAGTTATGTTGCATATTAACATATTACGTTGCACATACTTTCTTATCATCAATTACAATTTTACTGGTAATTTTTATTTAGTGATAACTTTTATATCTTCTCTTTTTTTATTCAATGAAATTACTTAGTGTTTTAAGCATTTATATTGTACACTGTGCAAAGAATTGAGGTAACTAATGTATTTTATTTGATAATGCTTAATACTATATCTATATTTAAAAAAAATGTAGCGATGTAACGATACCGATACCGATACGG
>NJDD01000799.1:0-20642 GCA_002245505.1 Calephelis nemesis
ACCACAAACTAATATATTATGCAGAGTAAGTTACGTATTCTGTCCCTGTTTTCAAATGAAATGGTATTTAGGACAACATTCCTTTGTTATAAAGACTAGCTTATTTCCGTGACTGGGCTTAGTATAATTAAATTTTGATATAGTAATTACAAAAAATTAACACTTTAATTGGGCCCGTGTCGTTAAGGTGGTAAGAATTCAATGCGTTGACATTTTAAATAAACTAATTGTCACCCATTGGTAGAAATTTGACCATAATAAATTTTAATACCTTGTTGATAAGAACGCCATCTTCATTTCTCAAGACCAACTAAACTTTATGAATAGTTAGTGCGCTATCTGTGATCTTTTACCGTTATCATCAATATATTTGTTTGTGTGTGTTAAATACATGGTAGTGTGGGTTATGTTTTATTTATTGATTTCATGTACTTCATAATCCTTAATATTGAAAAATATTAGCGTTCTGCGCTTGTCCTTCACAGAAACTATAAGTGTACTAATTTTTATGCTTCTGCATCCACGCAATTTTCGTAATAAGGGTTCCAAAGTTTTGGCATCACGTATTAATATATAGATTATCTTTTATAAATTGTGACAACAGTTATAATAATAGTATTCACAAAATATAATCATTTAGGGCCACTTGCACATTCCTGGGTTAAGTTTAATAACGGGTTAAACTGTCCAATGTATATTGAATTAGTCCTATGATAGAAGCTAACCTTGAGTTAAATATGTAACCCAGGAGTGTGCAAGTGGGCCTTAGAATAGTAATATTATTAGTTTCTCGAGTTTCAGCAACTTGAATTTAGAGACTTAGATAATTAGATAATTACTTTTTATAGTGTAAGCTGCTATTGCTTAAGTGATATAAACTTAGTTAAGTTAATATACTTAGTTAAGTTTTTAGAGTTTGGTGAAATATTTAGAAGCTTACGTATCCATAACTGACTTTAATTGTTAATAAGCATATTTATTGAAAAATTAAGCGTTTCGCACTTCTCGAAAACTTCTCAAAAAGGGGTCCAAAGTTTTAGTATCACGTATCACTATAATATATAGATTTCATATTGATTACGTAAATAGTTAAACTCTATAACATTCGCCTCTTACGAACTGCAGGTTCAAAGACGAACCAACAGGCATTTTTAGTTTATCAATCAACAGATTTTTACCTAACGTTTCTCAAATTAATTTGATATTTTCTGTCGTCGGCGCTTGGTGAAACTTCTAAATATTCATATTTTTAAATAAAGAAACAATTTGTACTGGTTTAACGTATCAATTATTATTTAATATTTTATAAATAGCCTACCGGTTTCGCTTATGAAAGCATTACCAGGGTTGGAACTGAAACTATCAAACAATATTTTTGATTTATAAATACAAAAAATCCTAAGTAGGCTATTTATAAAATAATAAATTATAAGTGATACGTAAAACAGTACAAGTGTATTTTTATTTTAAAATATGAATGTTTCTCATATTTCGATCAAAATGTTAACGTTTACTTGAGCCAACTCTGTAAAAGTTATTCATTTTTCTTAATTCAATAACTCATTAAAAAATTTCACTGACATTACCACTATTCTAACTAAAATATAGCAATATACAGAAAAGGCACTTTAGCAGCAGAAAAATTGACGATAGTTTACCACTGTGGTGGTGCTAGATGCAGAGTCACAGAGTAACAAAAAAAACATTTCAATTTTTCCCGTACAAAATGAATTTAATTGCCAGAACAGCTACTTTTGACCTTAAGTTCAAATGCACTAGTGGACTAATCTAACTATCAGTCGATGGGGTCGTCACATCCCTAATTTTACTGGGGAAAATACGTTACACCTTTGGGATTCACTATTATTTCAATCGCACAGTTCTTAAGTTTATGAATGATGCTGTAACGAAGAATGTATGACAGGAAGTAAAGTTTATTTCCTCACATAAAGCTCTAGGGAAATTGAAGTATATACAGAGTTACATTTAAAGGATAAGAAAGTTAAAGTTAAAATCAAAGGAAGTTTTAAATAACATTCCAAATTTGGACATAAACTTTTACAAACATTATTTAAAATAATCCGTAAAAACACATGAACTATTACCATTTTTGTATTTAGCCTGCTTAGATTATTGCAATTTATTATTGTACTAGCTGCCCCAGCGAACTTCATCCCGCCAACATTCGGATAAAAACTATCCTATCTTTTAAGATGGACCAAACTACAGATATATGTGAAATTTTATCGAAATCGGTTCAGTAGTTTTGGAGTTTTTTGGGAACATACATCGTGACACAAGATTTATATATTAATAAGATAGTATAGTCGCATAAACATAAAAAATATGCTTTTTGTAATTGTGAAGATCGAAAAAAACATACTTATCTAATCTATTGCTGTACTTGATTATATCGGGATCCATACTTAATCAAAAAAAACTGCCAACATTTTTGCTTCTACTAGTTGGTAGAGAGCTGTGGAGCAACACACTTAGATCAATACTACCGCCTTAACTATTCTTGCAACCACATTGTCAGAGCTTGTAATTATCTTGTTCTATGTTGGACTTTGATACCCGTAGCTATAACTTGTAAAAAAATAAATTTGTACAGATCACTGGAAAGAACAACTTCTAAAGTTGGAATTCCTAGTTTAATTCCTAATTTAATAAAACAAGGTAATATTTATAGCACCTAGTAAATTGGAACAAAAGGAAGTTAATCTTAAAATGAAAGTGTGTTTTAAATATTTTAGCCAAATATTGACTTTGACTTTTAAAAACATTAATTTAAAAAAGTCCGAAAAAATACATAAATGGTTGTCATGCTATAAATGATGCCCAAAAATAAACGCGTACTCTCGATATGAGAATGAATGAAAAAAATCCACTCTCAAGTTTTAATTTACTTAAGTAACCGTGAATATATCTCAGCAGTTACGGATAAAACACGGACTATAAAAACGGCTCAGTTTCGGCCATCTTGGGAGATTAACAACCATAATCAAGCAATTCTGAGAGGATTACAGCGATTTTTATGTCGCTACAGACTCCAGCGCGGACCCATCAATCAAGTCCCATGTTGAAACTCTGGCAATAACAATGACGAGCGAACTCCCGAAGAAGTTTCTGCTGGATTACGGATAGTGTAGTGCGTGGTGTTAAATTCACTAGGTTTAGTCGTAATTAGTTAAAGACACATTTTATGAAAAATCAAATAATCTGATAAATGATTCTATAATATTGCAGTAAACATGTTTATATTATAATATCCACTTTTGTATTAACCTAATTTTGCACCATCATGTTAATGACAATAAATATTTTTATGAAACTAAACTAAATGTATCAATATATTTAAAAAAACTAAAGTTAACACAGTACGTGAATAATTAATACAGTAGTTTTGAATATTTTAGTAACGTATTAGTGAAACAGTGTAAAATAATTAGGTAGACGTGAAAACTAGTTTGTCGTTTAAGAGAATAAGCTAAGCTGTATTTTAATAAAATTGAGTACAGATTGATGTACCAAATCAGTAATAATCAATATGATTATTATCCATTTATAACCGTAGTGTTGAATTTTCTATTACACTTCCTAAAATACCATGAAATATTGGCATTATTCTCAAAAAATAGGAGTAGGTTCATGTTTATACTTTTCAGTCATCCGCCAAGGTACAGTGAAATGAGACTTTATCCATATAACCTAGTCTATTTAACAAATAATTAAAATTTTTAAAGGAGCAGGTCAATCACAGGTGGGAAAGTTATTTTTTATTTATTTATTATTATTTTTTTATTTATTTAATTTATTATTATTTTAGCTCTTCTAAACAATGTTATAATCAAATCAATCAGATCATTGATATGTTTAGTTTAATTTTATAAAATATTAATTTACTAGCTGTTGCCCGCGGCAACATGGCGCGTAAACATCCCCCAGAACCATTTTTTCGGGATAAAAACCATCTTATGTGTTAATTTAATTTCGCATTAATTATATTATATATTAGTAGGATTTTATTTGTTAAACTATCAATTAACGTGCTGATTGTGGTGCTTACAACATGACAACTACAATTCCCACTTGGCTGGATTGCCTTAACTACACTATTTCTTTAAGGATAAGGCTCATGTAATAAATGCGCAGATAATGTGTAAGAGACGCTCACCCCAATATAATGCTATACATTTGTCATTGTCACAGCCCCAAGTGGTTTCTGTATTGAATATACATTCTCGTGTCAATTCAAATGATTCGTATTATACAGAGCAATTGTAATTAAAAGCCCTTACATATGCTTAATATGCAATGGTTAACATTTTAACCTACGTCGATGTAATATTTCGACAGGCTAGTATTATAAATATATTTTATAATACATTTAATTGAAAATAAAGAAATATTTATGACTAAAGGAGAGATTTTGAAGGTTTTAAAGGTTAAACAGCAGTTGTAGGTATTTGTGAAGCGATGGATATTATAAAGGATTTTTTAATGACACACCTTCTCTTATTTTGTTGCAATGGTTGTGACTTTTGATATAACAATTGATATTGAACTAGAGATATTTTATGGATGCATCCTCTCTTATTCCTGTCGTAATAATTATACTTGTTGAGAAAGCGTATTAAAAAGAGATTTCTTAAGGGAACATCCTCTCTGATTCTTGCCGCATTCATTGTTTTGTCTGTTTATGAAGTGATAAATTCTAAACTAGGCATTTTTTGGTGATATACTCTCTCTATCAACTTCTATTGTGACAAAAGACATGGCTTTCGGTGCAGCAATAGATAAATATTAAACAAAAATTAAGAACACATCTCTCTGATTCTTGCCTCAATAATTGTTTCAAAATATCCATAGAGGTAGCGCTATAATTACAGTAATCTCTACGAACACTCTTCTTCTTACTTCCGCGTGTATCTTTCATCCATGCTAAAAGCACAAACAAGTCTATTTCATTCCTTGTCACTCAAAAATTGTTGCGTCATATGTAATCGTGAATGTGCAATCCTGATAAGCTTTGGTGAATTATGTTTAAGATTATTGAATTCTATAATCTATAATTAATAATGCGTAAATTTTCTTGTGCATTTTTTTATATATTATAGGAAGGCAAACAAGCACACGGATTTCCTGATGGTAAGAAATTCACGCCGCCTAGAGACACCAAAGATAATAATGGTGCGTTGTCAAACTGAGGTCAGGATGCTAGGCCTCGAGCAAACGTAAGTTTACCGGCTACCTTACCCTCCGAACCGGGACACGTCATGACGTTATGGCGGCAGGAATAGGTAAGGCGGTGGTACCAATGCGGGCGAGTCGCTGCGAAACTCTACCACCTAGTCAGATGTCACGGAGTTAGTGATGATAAGCCTATGCTCGCCTTTTTCGAGCTGCCTGGCAAGAAAGTCAGATGGTCTATTCTGCAAAGGAGCCCGGACCAACACGGGGGAAACACGGCGTTTATGTTATCACAGAAGATAATAGTGGTCATGGTGGTTAAGATCACAGTGGGATATTGATGAAATTCATTTGGGAACATCTCGGAACAACGATCTTTCTCGGAAGAATAAACAGCAAATTGCCACATCGTAGTAAAAATAACGATTTTTGAAGGTTTCTTGTGCTTAATTATTTACTTTAAAAAATAAATGTTCTGCTTTCTGTAAAATATACAAAGATAACTTTAAATTTATGTTGTAACATAATATTCAGTTTTGCGCCAAGCGATTCTGATTTTGGCCTTCACAGCCCCAGGGGTAAATATTTTCTCTCAGAGTTTCATAAGCTTTACATATTGCCTGTGGGGTGTAGCGGTCCAAGTGTTCGACATGACTTCATGAGGTCCCGGGTTCGAATCCTGGGTCGGGCAACAAAAAGTGTAATGTAATGTGGTATATCCACTTTTCTAATTCTAATAAAAAAATAATTCTGTAATTCTTTTTGCAAAAGGTTAAAACTCCTAGGTTAAGTATAAATAACTGTATAAAAATTACTAAGATTTGTGTCGTTCTTCTTGGTTTGTGTTTTTTAATTTCTTGAGTTGGTTACCTTCGGCGCCGAAGTCACCAACACGAAAATTCATGAATCATTAAGTTTAAATCACCTTAAAGCATATGGTCTAGTGGAACCTAGCAAGCTTAGAAAAAAAGCTGTCTAATTACGCATGGACAGATAAAATAGTTCAAGTGGTGAGGAAACAGTGGATCAGTATCGTCAAAAAAAAATACATGGATATAACTAGAGGAGTTTTTCACTTTCAAATGAAATGGGATTAATACCAGTCTTGTTAGTTAATTTAAAAATACAATCATGTCAATGTAATGTATTTGCGTTTATAGTAAACTGGTAGTTAGCAGTAATTTCAATTTAAATATACGTACATATCTTCCCGTCAAATCCCTTACAGGGAAGGCAGAGAGTATCGAGTGCCAGACCTCACGATCCTGACAATACTGTCTAGCTTCCTGCACATTCATTGCCCATTTCATACAAACACGCCGGTTTCGGAGACTCATGACACCACCCTCGGATTATATCCGATTGATCTGATCGGATATAATCCGAGGTCCTTAAGGTAACCTTGATCTCCCCGGGTACCTACATCCATCCACATTCGCATTAAGATAGCTTTGTCATACATGCTATGTAAGATACATACAAAAAAAACATACAGACTAATGATTGAACAACCTCCTTCTTGTCGGTAAAAATAAATTCTAACTTAATATGTGTATAGGCAAGTTTCAATACAAAATCGCAGAATAAATTACCTACATACATATAAAATACGTTCAACTAGTTTTAGAAAACATTTCTTATTACTTTCCAAGCAAAACAGCTTTCGCTGGCATTTCAAAAGTTTTCGTGACCCGTATATTTATCGAAGGTTGGCCAAATACATCGGGAATTCTTTTTTGGCAAGTACTGAAATAGTTTTAGTTCATTACAAATACTTTACTAGGTATAGAAACGAATTTTATTAAACCTAAGGCAAACATCTAATTTATTTCCTGTTCAGAATCGGCTTCGTTCAATGAAATGTTGAGAATTTCGTAATAAAATCCCAGTGGCGGACGTTTATTTGAAATGTTGTAGTTAATAAAATAAAGTGTTATGTTCTTAGATGTATTTACTTATAAAGCTTGGTTCTTTTAAGGTTAAATATCTGGATGTCCGAGCTTCGCTCGGTATTTTTTTTTTGAATGATTCCTAGCTAGATCGATTTGTGGCCCCCGAAACCCCCTACGTACTAAATTTCATGAAAATCGTTGGAGCCGATTCCGAGATTCCTATTATATATATACAAGAATTGCTCATTTAAAGGTATAAGATACAAGAACAGCTTTGAAAAAGGTTAACTCAAGTATTTAGAGATAAGTGATGTGGAAGATAAACTTAGTGTTATAGATGCTGTATAAAAAAGAAGCAAACTAAGCTTTGTAAAGTGAAATATCGTTTCTCATATTGAAAGCTGAGGGAAAAACGTGATTACAGCTAGAATGATGATTAGGATAATGGTGAAATTTGTAGGGAGATATAGATAACGAAGATCAAGAAAGTGCACTATAAAGTAATGGCAATTAAAAATGAATACAAGGGTCTTACAATACGCTGTTGTAATCTAACAGATATGTGGTGCTTTTTAACCACTTACAGAAAAAGAAGGTGTTATAATAACTTATAAGTTTCACGTATCTTTGTGTATGTGTCCTTTTATTTGTGGTATCATAACTTTCAACAGACCGATTTCGATTTCTATTTTTATTTTGATTCAGTGTTTTTATTTTATAAGAATAAAATGGCTTATTCAACAGTTTCGTTGGACGTTGCGTTAGCATTTGATAAAGTTTGGCATTAAAGCTTAATTTACAAACTAAGACTAATGCTTTCTATACAATACAATATGTTGAAGAAAGAATATTCCGAGTAAGGCACGGAGATGCCTACTCTGAACTTAAGAAAATTAAGGCTGGAGTGCATCAAGAACGTGTAGTTGGACCGACTTTGTTTACACTTTGTATTTGTGATATACCGGAAATAGCAAACAGCACTATTACAACTTTTACTGATGGCATGGCTTAATAACAATAATTTGCTGTTGAAATACGCAAGAAGAAGCAACAAGAAAAAATCAAACTGCTATATCTTAAGTCTTGTAAAGAAAAGGTCGTGTATTTAATGTTGAAATCAAGTGATAGTGTTTTAAGTTCAAGATACTAATAGAATTAATTTTTAGAGAGACTAAGTAAAAATTGATGAACTTTTTCTTAGAGACTGTAGCTTAGAAAATTAAGTGAAATTAGAATTAATCATTAGTCTGTAGACTAGAATTTAATGTTTAAAAAGTAGCTCAGTTGTGCTTTTTATACAGCAACCAAGCTTTCCTACAGTTCTCCATATGGCAAGAGACAACCATCGCCTATGAACACCACAGACGTTGAAATATTATGTTGCTAACCCAAGACTGGGGTGATAGTTCTAATGTGCAAGCCTACCTGTTGCACTATCCTCCTAATCGGATCATGGGGCTCATTATCCTTACCCAGGAACGTTGCTTCACAGCACTCTACCACTGGTGTTCTTGTTGGCATTGACCTATATTGTAACCAGTCCTCACTTCTTACGAACTACCAGGTAGACATGTGAATGGTGTATTACATTCACACGGGCAGTAACACTTCAGTAAAATAAAAGTAGGGGAGACTAAGTATCTTCAAGCACATATCCCCGAAGGAGTAGGCAGGGGCACAACCAGGGCACATACGACTAGCCGAAGACACTAAGTCCCACAATGTGATAGGTGGCAAGCCTATCACTAACCGGGCACATATCCAATTCCGAGCAACATTTATTTTTCGTTAGATAATTGGAAATATCACATTTTCTTTTTGTTGCCCAACCCGGGATTCGAACCCGGGACCTCATGCAGTCAAGTCCGACACTTCAAGAATCAAACCAAGGAAAACACAATAGTTTATCTAATAAAAACAATATTGCTGCGATAAGAGCCCCGGGTTGGCGATAGGTTTGCCTCTTGTAACAGAAATAAGTATCATTAAATTATCGTGAGCGTTATGGTTGTATACCATATATTATTACTTTCTTAACCTACTCTGTAAAATCTCATTATTCATAGTTTACTTAATAATGTGTCTTAAATAAATAACTTTACACAAGCCGTAATTACTTTACATTATGTAAATTTAATCAAAAGCCAACTTAAACTGTATAATATTTCACAGATATCAAAGTTTAACATTGCAAGGATAAGACAACGTAAACTAAAAGTTCTTGTTTGCACGATTAACGAAATAAACTGTTTTCTAGTTAGTATTCATGGTGTTTCACTCATTGTATATTCAAGGAGCGAGTGAAAATGAAATATTGACTATTCTCTTTGAATTTTGAAGACAACGTATTACTAAGTATTACTGCTTGTAATTGAGGATTTATATGGGATAAGACAGCGAAGTTACGTGTTATTATAATAATGGAAGGCAAACAGGCAGACGAATTTCCTGATGGTAAAAAATTCACGTCACCTAGAGACAGCAAGAATTTCCTGATGGTAAGAAATATACGCCACCTAGAGACACCAAAGGTAGTAATGGTGCGTTGCCAACCTGAGGCCGGGATGTTAGGCCTCGAGTAAAAGTAAGTTTACCGGCTACCTTGCCCTGCGAACGGGATCACGTCAACGGCAAGCGTTCAAGTTATGGCGGCAGGATTAGGTAAGGCAATGGTACCAATCCGGGCGAGTTGCTCCAAAACTCTACCACCTAGTAGGATATCACAGTGTTAGTGACGTTAAGCTTATGCTCGCCTTTTATGAGCTGGCTGGCACAGGTAGACAGATGATGGTCTATTTTGTAAAGGAGCCTGGACACTAGGTAAAAACCTGGACAAACACGGTATATAAAAACCGTGTAAAATACACTACCACTGCATCTCCGTTTGGAGAAGCGAAAGTTATAAAAGTAACTGAAATAAAACGCAGTTCTAACTATTTAACGGACGTGAATTAAAATTTAACTGAAATTTAAATTAAAAATGCTTATAAGGTACATTAAATCAATAATAAAACATTACCCACACTAACATGCATTTGACACACACACAAACAAATATATTGATGATACTCGTAACGATAAAAGATCACAGATGGCGCACTAAAAAGTTTGGAAACAAAGTAGTTGGTCTTGAAAAAAGAAGATAGCGTTTTTATCAACAAGATATTAAAATTTATTATGGTTCTTTATTATGGAATTTCGACCAACGGGCGACAACTAGTCCCCTTTAATCGTGACAACAGTTTTAAGAACAGTATTCATAAGTTATAATAATTTAAAATAGTAATATTATTAGCTTGTAGAGTTGCAGCAACTTGAATTAAGTGACTGAGATAATTAGATGATTACTTTTTATAGTGCAAGCTTCTATTGCTTCTTTACGTAATTAAATTTGTAGAGTTTGGTGGAATATTAAGAAGCTTACGTATCCATAACTGACTTTAATTGTGAGCACGTTACGTAACGGCAATGGAAATAGGTATCGATTTAGCGTTAAGTAAATAAAATAAATTAATCGACTGCAAATTCACATCACTATTTAAGCTTGAGAAAATATCTATATAGCTTGCACCCGCGGCTTCACTTGCGCAAAATTAAACGAATTCCTTGAAAATGTAATCTTTGTTTGTAGTTATTATTTGATGTATGAAAAATAATATGAATGTGAAGTTTCATTTAAATCAGTTCAGCCTTTTTTTTTTGTGAAACAGTAAAAAGCATTCATACGTTTTCACTAATTTTTAACCGAGTTAAAAAAAAACGAGGAGGTTCTTAATTTGGCCAGTATGTTTTTTTTAATGTATGTTTACCGATTTCTCCGTAATTCTTGTTTTTTTGATGCGGAATAGCTTCGAATTGGTCCCATAAAAAATTGATAGAGATATGCCCATTCGTTTTTATTTTATGAGCATTTTTTACCCATTTTCACCTTTCCCAATGTTTATTTTATTAAATTTAATCATATCAGCAATAAACTAAAAATTATTAAATAAAAATAACTACGTTCATTAAAACTTAAAAGTAAAAATAATAAAGATTTCATATTAATTATATAATACCTATTACTTTAGTGCTATTTACTAATATGTTTGAAGTCGGTGCCAAGACAATTTAATACTTATAATATTATTATTAGTTTAAGGCTTGGCACCGAATTCAATCGTATTGGTAAATGACAAATATAAATAATAGGTAGTATGTAATTAATATTAAATCTTTATTATTTTTTACCTATTAGTTTTGAAGTCGGTTTTAATTGACTTAGTTATTTCATCACATTTCTAATATTAGGGTCGACCAACTTCTTTGAACGAGAGCGAAATCGGACTATTTTTTTTATAAAATTGAACTTATAAAAATAATACTAGTTTGAAGTACCAGATAATCCACATAGTGTTTTTGTATGAAAAAGTAACACACTCACAAACGTTTGTCATTAGGATTAGTAGGATGCTTTTGTGTTTTAGCTTCAACCTTGAATTCCTTGATTACAGAGATAAGAATATTCTAGACGAAATCTCCTTTTTATAGTTCCATTTTATGTAGAGCTCACACATTTTCAGCGCTACAATTTGAATTTTATTACAAACATTTTTGCGGATGCCTCTTTGTAAAAAAATTCATAGCAGGATGGAGTTAAAGTTACGCAGTGTTGTATATTTTGGTTTTTACTTTTAACTAGCCGCTTTATGTAGCTTTGCATGTATTTTTTTTAAATATTACAAAATAAGAGATATTATATATTCTTGTCTAGTCATAAGAAACGACCATAAAACAAGACTTCTGGTTGTAGAGTGCTATGAAGCAGCTTGACTGAAAAGGGATCTACTTCCTTACCTATTCCGCCGTCGATAATGACAGCATTTTCGCACCTTCGTGTTTGAGTCCAAAGGGTAGAGTCGACTTAAAATTTGCATACTAGGCCTAACGCCAACGGAAATCAACACACTCATAACACTTGAAGTGTTTATAACCCTTGATTTTCTCTTACCAGCAAAAGAGCCACTGCTTCATATCAACCAATGGTGGTAGAGTACCAGCAACTTACCAGGGACCCATGTCCTTATCTATTCCTGCAGCCATAATGATTCGGTCATGTCTCGGTTCGGAGGACAGCGACGCACCTGTAACATCTATAATGGTTATTGGCGAAGGTGGTCTCTTACCATCAGGAGACCCGTATCGTTTGCTGAACTATCACTTAAAAAACAACCAATTATTTACTGTACAATATATATATTTTTTTATGTGATAAAACAGTGAACAAGCTCACGGCTTTCCTGATGATAAGAAATATTGTGGCCTATGAACACCATAGATATTATAGATGCGTCACTGTCCTGTGGCCGGAATGTTAGGCCTATTGAGCAAGTCTACCGGCTACCTTACCCTCCGAACCGGGACACGACGATGTCTTTATGGCGCTCTACCACCAGTGGTCTTGATGGCAGCGACCCATTAAACCTTACGAGCTGCTTGGAATGTAAATACAAACATAAAAAATCTATAAAAAAATATGCATTGCCTCTGTGGTCTAGCGGTCCGGGTGTTGGACTTGACTGCATGAGGTCCCTGGTTCGAATCCCGGGTCGGCCAACAAAAAGAAAATTGGATTTTTCAAATTTTCTAATTACAAAATGTTGGTCGGGATTGGAAATGTGCCCGGTTGGCGATAGGCTTGCTACCTATCACATTGTGGGACTTAGTATCTTCGGCTAGTCGTGGGTGCCCTGGTTGTGCCTCTGCCTACCCCTTCGGGGATATGGGCGTGAAGATACTTTTTTTTAAATCAAAAAATATGCAAAGGCTTGTCTTATCGTTCAAAGCAAACCCGCGGATTAAAACTAGTTTAAAATGAAACATTTTAAACATTTAGAGCAGCAACAAGATTTTAATCAAACACATTTCGACGCAGTGATTACAGCTTTACAAATATATGATGCTTCCAAACATTTTAATGTAAACACTTAAATATCCGTCCGTACTTAATTTAATAAATTAAAAACATTTTAATGCAAAATGGCGGCATTAATTAAGTGTAGCGCTGAAATATATTTCACATTACGTTTTTATATTTATATTGGTGTACTAAAATATTTTCCCTGGATTTTGAAAATATTACTGGCATACGTTCTACAAACCGTGTTTTTTTCAATTTACAAATAAAAACAACGTTGCCGGGGAATTTTGACGCCATCTAGTGAAAAGATGGTCGAAGTTTTTTCATAATTATTGAATTTCGTGTTGATATTGAGTGAAATTAGTCAATTTTGGCGGCATTTTGTTCGATTTAGTTCAGTGAGAGTGCACAAATGAAATAATCATGAAGAAATTAGCGTATTATTGCCGCCATATCTCATTACATGAGCTTGAGTAATGCGGCCACCGCTTTACCCAAGAGCTTTATATGACTTACTGACGTCTTATTACTGATGACTAATTATAATTGATTGAAATTGATATAAAATTTGATGCAAATTTCTACTTGACTAATGGCAAAGTATTAACGTGTATGCCAAAACCTAAAGAAAGAAAGAAAACCAACGTTGCCGAGATTTCATAAGTGCCCGGATGGTGATAGGTTTGCCGTTTATCATGTTGTGAGACTTACCACAGGTTTCCGAAACGTGAATCAATTTTAATTATTTATTTCTTTATTAAATTTTAAGACAGTGTTGTTAACATTTATAAAAGAAACTGATGTTAAACAGGTGTTACGAAGAAATAAAACGTAAGTCAAAAATAATTGGCGTTTCGGAAACTGGCTGTTAGGAGCTATGCATAATCTAAGCACAGTAACACTGTAGAAAACCAATTATTTCATTCTGTTAATTATTTGGTTGCTACATCGCGATTAGACATTTTTTTTAAATAGGTAGCTAAAGATACTAAGATGGTCAGCGTTTTTTGAGTTATGCTTAAACAACACACAGTTTCGTATTGATTTTGAAATCTGTTAATAAAATGGCTATGACATACGGATAGACAGACAGACAGTTGAAATATACAAGGATTCAGTATTTTGCCATTTGGCTAAGGAACCCTAAAAATTATATACAAACCATCTGTTGATAATTTTAAGGGTTCATTTTATTGATGTATGAATTTCGTGTTCAAATAGCGATTACTTTGTATTGATTTCATATCCTTTAGTATATTTATTTATTTAAACTTTATTGTACACAAATAAAAATTGTGAGTACAAAAGGCGAACTTAATGCTAAATGCATTCTCTCCCAGTCAACCTTTGGGCTAACAGAGATCAAGTATGTAGGTAGTATAGTGATTCTTTTTGTCAATTTAACATAATCAACCCTCTGTGGTCTAGCGGTCCAGGTGTTGGACTTGACTTCTTAAGGTCCCGGGTTCGATTCCTGGGTCGAGCATAACAAAAAGAAAATATAGTTTTTCCAATTCTATAATAAAAAACTATGTTTCTCTTGATTGAATGTGTGCGCGGTTTGGCGATAGACTTGCCACATATCACACAGTGAGACTTAGTGTCTTCGGCTAGTCGTTGGTGCCCTGGTTGTGCCTCTGCCTACCACTTCGGGGATATAAACGTAAAGATATTTTTTTCTGACATAATCAATCTTAGTGAAATTCCAAAAAGTTTTGTCGGGAGTTTATTGAAAATGTTAATTAGTTTTAGGATTATGTAAAATATCAAGATGAGACCATATTGCTTACATGCTAAATGTTATTAGTTGTCACGTAGAGTCAAGCTTCTAACTCTAAGAACGGTCTTTACTCGCGCTTGCGGCGGTCGCGGAGCTGTCATTTTGTTTCAAAACTCACAAGACCGCTAATTTGTGCGGTCACATTGCCATCGCGGTCGAAATTATCGCCCGCAAACTTGTACAACTCTACACGCGGGTGACCGCAGCCGCGGGAACCGCAAACAACCGCGGGCGCTGCTGGTGTAAACGCGTCATGAAATATGCTTTAACTTTTTGCATATAAATTTACATTCTACAGGATCTGCGGACTTGCACCGCCGTAGGCGCGGACAAAAACCACTCCTTGAGTTCTTATGCTAAGAATGTATAACTTGGGCGTTTTGCTACCGTCACTTGAGCGTAAGATAAAGCCACTGCTCCTCACATTAGGTACTATTTACAATAGCTCTTGTAGTGACAATGAAGTCAAGCCATTTATTTTGGCTAATGTTTAAAATTTGTGACAAAAGAAATAAACAAATGTAGAGCTTGTAGAGTTAAAAACCCGGCTCTATATTGCAATCAATAACTTTTTGATATTGTTAGACTACAATAATCTTGACAACATCTTCTTATATTCCCCGTGTTGGTCCGGGCTCTTTTGTAGAATAGACCATCTGCCTTCCTGTGCCAGGCAGCTCGTAAAAGGCTAGCATAGGCTTGCCGTCACTAACACCGTGACATCTGACTAGGTGGTAGAGTTTCGCAGCGACTCACCCGGATTGGTACCACCGCCTTACCTATTCCTGCCGCCATAACGTCATGACGTGTTCCGGTTCGGAGGGTAAGGTAGCTGGTTAACTTACTTTTGCTCGAGGCCTAACATCCCGGCTTGTGGTTGGCAACGCACCATTACCACCTTTGGTGTCTCTAGGCGGCGCTAATTTCTTACCATCAGGAAATCCGTCTGCTTGTTTGACTTTCAATGTCATAAAAAAAAAATTTCATCAAACACATTATGTATATATACATGTAAAAGACAGTCATGTTAGTTACACTATTTATAACTTAAGAACAAATGAAGCTATTTTGGTGTAAATTTACGGGCGGGTAGCTTAGAACCAGCAGACGGACATAGTATACTTTTAATAACGTTCGCCTGCAAGGATACCACGAAAACCGATATTTTTTTCCAACAAACAGAATGGGTTGAACGACGTTTGCCAGAGCAGCTTGTACACATAAATAAAATATAGCTATGTTAGTTACACTATTTAGAAATTAATAAAGGATTAACCGTTGTGACTGAAAATTGATAAACAGCTTAAAATCAGGAGATAGTCATACAATACTTTTTGCTCCGTATAACTGTGAGAAAATTAGGAAAACCAACGTTTTAGTTTTTTCATACAAACTGAACTGGTGGAACGAACTTTGCATAAAAAAAAATGGGATGATATAAGAAAGAACTTACATAAACGCACCTGTAACATCTATGGTTTTGATAGGTCACGATTTTCTCTTACCATAACTAGCCATGTACTTGTTTCCTATCTTATAACAAACAAAATAAAAATCTCGTATAATGGTTTGCGGTCGCTTTCTTAAGAAACGTCTAGACTGATTTTTATGATTTTTTTATGTATATTTGGTAGTCATAAGAATAGATCGTAAAGTATTTATTGTCGCTAAGTGATAACATGATAGAATAACGTTTGTCATGTCAGCTGTAATATATAAAGTAAAGTCGCTTAGTTACCAATTTATATGTCATGCACGGCTGTGTATTTCATGATTTTAGATTTGAACCAATAGAAATAACGGAGAGCTTAAAACACAATTAAGCGCAGTAATACTTCAAAAAATCGACTCCAACTATTTCATTGAGTATAACGTTTCGATTTAATATTTCTTTCTCTGAAAGATAGCAAATGGTTCCAAATTGGTCCCAACTCCCACATAAATTTCATTTTTGAGTTCCAACGTTATTGAGAGTGACATGTTTCTCCTCCTGACCTCGGAGATTCGGGTGTGAAAATTCATTTTAAGCTATTTCATAGCTTTTGTCATAGGCCTTGAGCGGGGAAACCGAATCCAGAAATTCCGTAACGAAAAAAACCTAACACTCTCCCACCTCACTCCAACCGACACAGCGGTAAACTTTTTAGTTTTCTATCTGTCAACGAATAGCAGACCTTTTGATGACTTTGATCACGGTTGCCTCTTTAGTTCAGCAACTCGCCTGTAGGTGGCATTGGTAGTATAGGCTTTACTGCGATTCCGCAATCTGGTGACTCATTCCTGCTTATGCGATAGCTTTACCGCAGCAGTCTCCGAGTGCCACACATCTTATTTGTTTCTTTTAGATATTTATCACACAATGCAAACCTCCATCAAGAAACGAACTCAAGCTCCGTGGTTAATCGATGGCGTATGGTGTGTTCGCTAACCGCTCAACAAACGAGGCGGATAATCTATTTATTTCTTTGTTTATTTGATTTTTAATTTTTAATTGTTAATCTTTATTAATTTATTATATTGTTTAATTTTTAATCGTTAATCTTTATTAATTTATTATATTGTTTAATTTTTAGTCGTTAATCTTTATTAATTTATTATATTATTTAATTTATGACTTAGTTGCACAAAAAACAGATCCGCACTGTCAAAAGTATAACAACAGGATATGGTCTGTTTGACAAACATCTTTTTAACATAGGAATTACGCATTGTATGGGATGCATATGAGCAATGAGCATGTATGGGACAAAAGAGACATCCACCTACGTGATCATCGATTGCAAGGGTGTGAGCTGCTACCGGGTCAAGTACCTACCTCAGATCACGAAGGACACTCACCGAAGCGAAGTTATTAGAATTGGAGAGTTAGGAGTTGTTGTCTCCGACCCAAAAAAGGCGGTAAATCGTCAAATAGCAAAAATATAGCAAAATATAGGAAAAGTAAAAATTATGCGCAAAAGACAGGCTTATCTCTAACTATAGAAATTTTATTCAACCAACCCAAAAAAATAAACTACAAAAAAATGGATGACTTAAGGATGGATGACTTATATAAGGCACTTTAGTTACACCACCTTTTTTCAAGAACGGCTGTCTCGGATTTCGTCTTTATTTTTTTTATTAGTCTCTACCTTGAATGGCACGATAGCTAAAAAAATTTGACTTTTTCAAATGTAAAAGTATTGGAAACTTTGGAAAAGTGTACTTAAAAAAATACTCAACAAGTCATGAGAAGTTCGCGAATTCAGCAAATAAATGAATGTGATTAAATATAATTTGTGAATAGAGACAAATACCATTAGAAGCTTATCAGGAATCCAATCTACTACACCAATTTAAGGGACCTTCAGGGAAATCAATAGCGGGAGACGCTTTATTCTCACAATTGCCTCACATTAAGGCATTTGGAGACCTGAAATATTAACGTAGGTACGTTTTATTGAATGGAGTTAAATATAAATTGAAAAAAATTAAAAATATATATTGTTACTCCCTTTTTTTTTCCATGTTGGTTCGGGCTCTTGTGCAGAATAGACCGTCTACCTTCTTGCCATGCAGCTCATAAAAAGCGAGTATAGGCTTACCGTCACTAACACTGTGACACCCTACTAGATCGTAGAGTTTCGCAGCGACTCCCCCTGGATTGGTACCGCCGCCACACCTATTCCTGTCACCAAAACGTCCAATGCCGTTGATGTGTTCCGGTTCGGAGGGTAAGGTAGCCAGGAAACTTACTTTTGCTCGAGGCCTAACATCCCGGCCTCAGGTTGGCAACGCACTATTACCACCTTTGACGTCTCTAGGTGTCGTGAATTTCTTACCATCAGGAAATCCGTCTGCTTGTTTGCCTTCCAATATAATCAAAAAAGTTTGAAAATTACTTAATTTGAGATTTTACATATATGTGCAAATTGTAAAACGAGATTCATTTTTTTATTTCTTTTGTTTTTCGAATGGTTTCCAAAAGAGAAATAAATGTTAAAAACATTAACATTTTATGCTGTGTATTTGACCATGTACTGTCCGTATGTTACAGGCTTCTTGCTCAGCCAGATGCGAACCAATTGTTATGACATTTCATTTGAAATACAGAGAAGTGCTGTATTGAAATGTTAAAAATTTTCAGTACAAAAATCACTGGAATATTGCTACATGCAGTATTTAAACTACAATTACTTCTCGTACTTGGCTTCCTGAGGTTCCGAGTTCGAATTCCGGGTCGGGCAACAAAATAAATTTAGGGTTTTCTCATTTTCTAATAAAACAAACGTTGCCCGGTGCACGGTTGTCGAAAGGCATGCCACCTAACTCATTGTGGGTCTTAGTATCTTCGGCTAGTCGTAGGTGCACTGGTTGTGCTTCTGCCTACCTCTTCGGGGATATGGGCGTGAAGATACTTTTTTTACTTTGCTGGCTTATTTTTTTCTCCTAGCTACTTGTTAGAAAAATAAATACATTTGAAGTGGTAAAATATGCACCCCCTTCTCTAACTTCTAAAGTAGGCAGTAAAAAATATTTGCAGTGTAGATCTAAAAAAAAATCAAATAAAAATCGGTTTTAATAAGATTTTATTTACAAAGTTTTGAGACTGTTATGTTAAGTGTGTGGGTAATGGGTAAGTAAATCGTTTTTTATGCGGAATTTTTAGTTTGAAAGCTGACATGTTGGAGATGGTTCATAGGTATATTAGATGTACGTTTTCTCGGGAAATATTGACTTTTTAATTTTACTATTACATAAGTAAGTTAAAAAAGAAAGGCACTATTCGCTCATTACATTAGACATAACATATATATCTATACGTATAAAAATCTATGCCAATTTTCGTTCTAATTTTATAACTGAAGAAATGGCTTACCTATCCAAACCAAATGTTTAGGCTTTGTTTGGACTATTTAGTAGATGGTTTATATGAAGTTTGCATCAAATGGGTCAAGCGGTTCTTCCTTTATCACATTTTTTGTAACAAATGAATTCAATAAATGGCGTATCTTTTTGTTAATGGGAATTTTTAATCAAATTGAATCGTTTTTCAAATGGGGATTGTGCTGTCATATTGAAACTTTTTTCAGTTGTTTTTTCTTTTTCGTTTTGTTGTCTTATGTCATACATGCGGCTTTATATGTAGCCAAGAACGTACCGGGTCGCTAATCCCCAATGTAAAAATATACAATAATAATCAATAAAAATGTATGTAAATGTTGGTAATAATATCTAGCACGTGAGCTTGCAAACAAAAATGCGTATTGAAATCGCTCCACTCCTAAGTGGTGATGTCTTAGAAAGAGATATAGATATACACACAGACTTAAATCATAAATTTATAAATATATATTTTGTTAACCACCTACGGAAAAAGAGGGGTTTTGCCGTCGTTGGTTAACAAAAAGCCTCGATTCCAAGTTACATACATAAGTCCAAAATGACAAGGTCTTTAGCTTCATTAGTTCTAAAATTTTAGGGTAACAAAGTTAGGATACCGATGTATAGTTACTTACCAACCCCAATTTATTGGAAAATTTGATCTGCACATTTCAGGACCCAATTTAGGTTAAGTTTTGGAGAACCTTTAATAGAAATCGATGACAAGAGGACCGATTGGATATACTTTTGTCGATAACATAACCTCAATTTTGTTTAAGAAGCAATTTTGCCAAATACGTTCTAAGAAATTAAAAAAAATCTTTACATAAACAACACCTACTAAAATATTAGCTCCAACCAAAAACTACTTGTTATGTAGCATAGAATCACCTCGATCGCCTCATCTTTCGAAAAAATTCGTAATGTCACACACACACACGAACACACGCACACGCACACGCACACGCACACGCACACGCACACGCACACGCACACGCACACGCACACGCACACG
>NJDD01000799.1:20695-35484 GCA_002245505.1 Calephelis nemesis
AAATTGTGCAAAGCGATATAGCAAAATTCATGATTTATAACCATATTTTGATCACGAAATTTCGACAACTATTGGCCTTAATATTAATTACGTAATACCAAAACTTTGGACCCCTTTTTACGTACATTGCGCGAACGCAGGAGCATAAAAGCACTTATATTTTATGTGTAGGAGAAGTGCACAACGCTAGCAATTTCCAATAATACTTATTAAGTACATTAAATCAATTAATAAAACCTTACCCACACTACCATGCATTTGACACACACATACAAATATATTGATGATAACAATAAAAGATCACAGATGGCGCACTAAAAAGTTTGGAAACAAAGTAGTTGATCTTGAGGAATGAAGATGACTTTCTTATCAACAAGATATTAAAATTTATTGTGGTTGAATTTCGACCAACGGGCGACAACTAGTCTTCTTTAATCGTGACAACAGTTTTAAGAACAGTATTGACAGATTATATTATCGACCAATTGGCAACCATTAGTAACATAAAAATAGGCACAAATGTAGTTTATACATATTATAATTTGTCAGCTACGTATTAGCGTAACTTTGAGGGTAGATTACAATTGCTTCATAAATTTACTCCAAAAGACACTGATAGACAAATCTAATTTTGTCCCGCTTTAAAAGACTTGTATCGGGACAAGTAATAGAGATTGCCGGGACAAAATATTGCCACATATTTTTCACTGAAAGACGACAGCTGTGAATTCAGTGGAGTTGAAACCTCTCGATGAATAGATCCAAATTGTTAGAATTCGATAAATCACGTGTCGAACGATATGTTGCTCTGGAATAAACATCTGGCCTGTACTCGCGGCTTTGGTTGTAAGTTCAAAACTAAAATTTGTTAGAGTAAAAATACTTCATCGTCGTAGGCCCACTTGCACGTTCATGGTTTAAGTATTTGACCCCCACAAGGATCCGAGCCTTGTCGTAGCGGTGGAGACTGAGTAACTAGGGTCGATCCGGGGCCCCGGTGAATCAATCGGACCAGAGAGGCCGCTCCTCAGTACCTCAATACCCCTCTTGGAGAGGATTCGAGGAGCGCACACAGGGTGGTGAGACATTTGGCCCACGTGAGATGGTGGCAGCACGGCCCGCGAAGGAGGGGGCTGGGTTTTTCATCTAGCCCGGCCAGTCAAGATGGGGTTGCGGCGGTACGGAGGTGCCTGTCGCCACTGGAACCCCAAAGTGGTGCACGCTGTGTCTCCGTGCTCAACTTCTGACGATATGCGGCTCCTATTAAATGGGGTTGCCAGAAGGGGATCTTTGGATTCAGCGCCGCCGAGGCAGTGGAAGTTTGCGAAAGCTCCGGTACCTAGCGAAGGGGAATAACCGTGTGGTTTGTAGTATCGGCTGTACATGATGGTCATCGTCATCACATTCGATTACTTGGTCAATTATAAACCGGTTTTAATGGTATTTTTGAGGTTTTTATTTTTTATAGTTTTATTACGATATGATTTGTTGTTTTTGAGTAATACTTAATAATGAATATTTCTTGTCTTTATTTTTATAACTCAAAACTACTAATAGGATATTAATAAAATCGTATGAAACCATCTCAAAATCATGACCTGCATTTATAAAAAATAATTGTTAAAACATGACGTAACACCCAATTGATTGATTAATTTTTATATAATTTTTATCTTATGCACATCACACTATATTTAACACTTGACCAACCGGTTTCACTTTTACAGTATTAACACTTACTAGAGCTTATCGAACACAATTACACTGCAACATGTAGTGTTGTAATAAAATGTATTGTGGAAAAGTACAAATTTGTTTGTGTGTTTGTTTTGCCACGTGTTGTAGTAGTAGTGTAGTGTCAGTGAAAAATTGCTGTCTTAAAAAAACATTGACTATTTTCTTTTTTTTTATTTCATATTATGATAGGTCAGTGGACAAACATACGAATCTCTAGGTGGTAAGAGGTACCGTATCTTTACGATACAGTAGATGTTACTGTAATATGTGCTTAAATTACATATGTATATATATACATATATAATTTAAGTACAGGTATTTGACAAAAAAATACGCGATTTATTTAGCTGATAGTATTTAGCTATCGTATGTTATGTTATATATGTCTAACTCTGAAAAAGCTTACGACGTTACAGAATATAGGAATCAAAATCTTCTCGTAATACTTCAAGCTTTAAGCTGGAAACATATTATTATCAGCCGCGGCTTACGGACGCGGTTTACAGCCGCTACTGATAAGGATGCTCGTGCCGTCCACGAACGTTTACATCTGACATCCAGAGCACCAGATATTATCCAAACTTCCGAACACTGCCCCGTGTTGGTCCGGGCTCCTTTGTAGAATAGACCATCTGCCTTCCTGTGCCAGGCAGCTCGAAAAGGTGAGCATAGGCTTGCTGTCATTAACACCGTGACATCTGACTAGGTGGTAGAGTTTCGCAGCGACTCACCCGGATTGGTATCACCGCCTTACCTATTCCTGCCGCCATAACGTCATGACGTGTTCCTTTTCGGAGGGTAAGGTAGCCGGTAAACTTACTTTTGCTCGAGGCCTAACATCCCGGCCTCTGGTTGGCAACGCACCATTACCACCTTTGGTGTCTCTAGGCGGCGGGAATTTCTTACCATCAGGAAATCCGTCTGCTTGTTTGCCTTCCATTGTCATAAAAAAAAGACTCAATCTCACGTCCCCGAAGTATATATGAAAGTTTGCACGGCTTGCTGTACTGTCATTATTTAGATACCCTGTAAGTCGCAGCTTGTCCGTCAGCTGCATCCGACTGTTTGTTTCCAGCTTTATAAGTGTATCATTGCCAATTCTGTAGTCTAGAACGTAAAATTGTAACAAGAATTTGAAGTGTTAAACTTAAAAGATCTTACATTTACCATACACGAAAGCACTCTCTTCATTCAAGAATAAATTACATATAATAAAATCACAAAGCATATGAAATCCTTGCAAATTACGCACATTAAAATTACCTTTAATTTAAGCGCCGGAACAATCCATGCGCATTCACAAATCCTTACATCCTTGAGTCTTAATGCGGTATGTGGTAAATAGGTATCATTGTTTTCACTCAGATAAAATATTAACCGGTTTACACCTGCGCTGTGTTCAGTAACATTAATGCACGTCCGTGGTCTTACAGACCATGAAATTTAAAATTATTCTGTATGACTTTTGTGCAAAGGAACGTTAAAAATCCTAAAATAAATAAGATCCCTGACTTACAAAAACATGTCTTTGCGTACATATAAAAAAATTCGGTTTCTATTCTTCTGCATTATTAACATTTATTATCCATAAAATAATTAATGACATTCGTCACCTTCTTGTTGGTTAGCATTGGTTAAGTAAGTCAGTACCAATAAGACCATAGATGGCAGAGTGGGTGTGTAGCTACTTGCCCGAATAGAGATCCACCAATTGGCCTTACCTATTTGCCGTCATGATGTATCGGTCGGAAGGGTGTGGTAGCCGCGTAAACCTATCGTCAACCAAGCACATATCCTATCCCGAGCAACATTTTTTTTATTAGAAAATTGGAAAAAACCAATTTTCTTTTTGTTGCCCGACCCGGGATTCGAACCCGAGACCTCATGCAGTCAAGTCCAACAACTGAACCGCTAAACCACAGAGGCGATTCCTATTTTCTAATGACAAAAAATGTTGCTTGGAATTGGATATGTACCCGGCTGGCAACAGGCTTGCCACCTATCACATAGTGGGACTTAGTGTCTTCGGTTAATCGTGGGTGCTCTGGTTGTGCCTTTTCCAATCCTTTTGGAGATATGGGCGTGAAGTTACTTAAAAATTCTTTCAGTTTTAAAATAGTATTTGAATGCGTTGCAATAGGTCAAATATGCAAAACCTTTATTAATATAAAACCCATAAGGATTTTCATTTATTTTTATAATATTACAAATTTCGAAAATCAGCGCAATGAAATTAACCCAATGACGGTATTTAGACACAGTTTCTGCAAGTGAGTCACTTGTTTGCGCTACTTAAAAATAACTGTTTTTATATTTCGTGTTTTGTACAGTATCGATTGATGATTAATAAATTATTGGGAAGTATAGATTTTAAATTTGTAAGAACGTAATAATTTAGTGTTTTAACTTGTATTTGTATTAAATAGAGGATAGCAGTTAGCACATATTAAACTTGATCGATTACGCAACGCAAATGACGTCTGCATCAACTAATTCATCAAGTTGGTACATGTGGTGTATTTGATGAAGTGGTAAGTAAATAATTGATATTGAAAATCATAAACATTAGAACTCTAAATATTGTATTTTATTAACTAAATATTGAAAATTTTAACATCAAAGCAATTTTGAAAAAAAGTGTAAATTGCTGGTCTCACAAGCCACCGCGCCGGCACAAGGAGGGTTAAATGAGAAAATACAAAACAAAGTAACGGGAAGCTCTCAAAAGTGAGACGAGCGTGAATACGATATATCTCCATCACATTACCATATACTTTTCAACGCTCCGTTAGCGACGCCTAGGACTTTTACACTGATGCTCCAATACATTCTTCATCATATATTTCGTATTCCCCTTTTAAATGTCATGTTATTTTTTATTCTTGTATTGTTGACTGAAACTCTTGAATATACATTAGCTACCCTTAAGTTGCCTCTGAGGTGTAGGTGTCTAAGGTGTATACTTCACTTCCTTAGGTCCCGAGTTCGAATCTGGTGCCAAGCAACAAAAAAAGTACAAAATGTGTTATTTCAATTTCCTAAAACCGACGTTGATCGGGATTGGATGTGTCCAGTTGGCTTGCCACCTATCACTGTATGCTTTGTGTCTCAGCCTCTTCTTTCGGAGAGTTGTAGTTCTAAAAAATATTAAGAAGATATTAAATATTTTTGTGTTGAACTAAACTCTTAAGTAGATTCCCTGTGATAGTCTGGGTAACATCTAACTAGACGATCTATTTCCTTGTCAGATACGTCATAAAAGATGGTTAATTAGGATACCCACTCGACTACTAGACAGTAGTATACTACTATATAGCAACTCGTCCAAGAAAGGACCCTATTCCTGCCGCCGTTCCAGTAAGGTTTGGTTATCGCCTATGTGGTCTAGCGGTCTGGCGTCCGACTTGACTTCTTGAGATTCAGGTTTGATCCCCTGGTCGGACAGCAAAAATATCAGAAAACATGTATTTTCAATTTCCTAATAAAAATGACGTTGTCCAGAATTGGATATGTGCCCGGTTAGCGATAGACTTGCTACCTATCAACTTAGTGTCTTCGGCTAGTCGTGGTTGTCTTGAACGTGCCTTTGCCTACTTCTTCGGGGATATGGGAGTGAATATATATTTATGTTAGAGTTAGGAAAGAAGAATAGCAGTTAACTTGCACATTAGGTTTAACACCGCAGTCACAAGAAAACGACGTACCTATAATACAATTTGTGATTATAAGCGACGGTTATATTTTAAAGTCTGGAGAAACGCTTGTTTGACATTTTATAAAAAAAACCTGGCATGTAATTCTAGTGTAATATTCATTCATTGCGAGTTATTAAGTAAATATTCCAGAGCACCCACTTAGCGTAATTTCGTTAGATCTGTCTAAGTTCTCCAACTACATGAGATATTTGCTTAGCACACATCATACTATAATTTTATGTGTATCTTAGTAATTATAATATGTACATATTAGACTAAGAACGTATGAAGCGGTTTTTACTTGCACCCGCGGCGGCCGCGGAACTACGGTTTTAATTCAAAACTCATGAGACCGCTAATTTGTGCGGTCACTTAGGCGTCTTAGTTTTTTTATGATACTAGGAGGCAAACAAGCAGACTGATTTCCTGATGCTAAGAAATTCACGCCGCCTAGAGACACCAAACATGATAATGGTGCGTTGCCAACCTGAAGTCAGGATGTTAGGCCTCAAGCAAATGTAAGTTTACTGGCTACCTCACCCTCCGAACCGGATCACGTCATGACGTTATGGCGGTAGGAATAGGTAAGGCGGTGGTACCGATCCGGGCGAGTCGCTGCGAAACTCTACCACCTAGTCAGATGTCACGGTGTTAGTGACGGTGAGCCTATGCTCAGCTTTTGCCTTATGGCAGAAAGGCAGATGGTCTAATCTGCAAAGGAGGAAATCATCACTCGCGGACTTGTACGCATCTATGCGCAGGTGATCGCTGCCGCAGGAACCGCAAACATCCGCGGGCGCTGCAGGCATAAAAAGCGTCGTAAAATGTGTTCCTACTTTTTGCGTATAAACCATTCTACAGAACCTGCGGGGAACCACCGTGGCCACGGGTAAAAGTTGCTTAGGGCCACTTGCACACTCCCGGGTTACGTTTAATATTGAGTTAAACTGTCAAATATGAGGTGATTTAATCCTAGTTAGACACTAACTAAGTGTTAAATACTTAACCGAGGAACGTGCAAGTGGCCCTTAGTGAATTCTTATAGTCTAAGATGCGAAGTTAGGTCAACATAACTTCGGATCTTAGACTGTTAGGCTTATTACTTTACGTCTGTATATCTTTCTTACCGTCTCTGTGGTCTAGCGGTCCGGTGTTATACTTGACATCTTGAGATCCAGGGTTCTGTCCCCGGATCGTTCAACTAAAAAATTCAATTTTCTAACAAAAATACTGTTGCCCAGAATTGAATATACGCCCGGTTAGCAATAGGCTTGCCACCTATCACAATGTGGTACTTAGTGTCTTCGGATGGTTGTGGGATCCTTGGCTGTTCCTTTGTCTACCTCTTCGGGGATATGGACGTAAAGATACTTCATATTTGTTGTATAAATAAAAATAAATCTCCGAGTGTGTACCTAAACGCAAAAACTCGGTTCGATCAATTGGGCTAGTTTTTCTTTCAGGCTCAAGAAAGACTTTTATGAGGAGGAAAATAGGAAAAAGGATACTATATTTTTTCTTACAAGCTGTTGTTATTTGTTAGTTTCAGGCAATATAAAGTTGTACAGGTTGGCTAGTACGTCCATTTTAATAACAATATACACATCACTACATAGTATAAAACAAAGTCGCGTTCGCTGTTCCTATGTACATTTGTATGCTTAAATCTTTAAAAAAACAAAATGGATTTTGATGCGGTTTTTTAATAAATAAAGTGATTGAAGAGGAAGATTTATATGTATAATTTATACCCGTGCGAAGCCAGTGCTAACGAAGAATAAATAACTTACATTGAAAATAAATAGTCAAGCAAAAGTCACCTCTATGGTATAGCGGTTCAGGTGTTGGACTTGACTGCATAAGGTCCTGGGCTCCAATCCTGGGACGGGCAACAAAAACAAAATTTGCTTTTTTCAATTTTCTAATAAAAATATGTTGCTTGGGATTGGATATGTGCCCGGTTGGCGATAGGCATGCCACCTATCACATTGTGGGGCTTAGTGTCTTCGGCTAGTTGTGGATGCCTTGGTTGTGCCTCTGCCTACTTATGCGGGGATATGGGCATGAAAATACTTTTTTTTGACCGTGTCGTTGTTCGAGATGTAAGTGTACACGCCTAACTACACTGACTAGGCGCAAGGATCGGGTTCAAAGTTCGGGGTCTCCGTGTTAATGAAATTTTATTTGATATCCGAGTATATATTTCTATGTTCTAGTACCGTTGACTTACACTCATAATACAATCAAACAAATTGCTTAATATGTGGTGAGATTCATTTTGTGAAATATGCCCATGGGCATTATGTATCTATATGTACCTTTGTATGTTTTCCTTTTTAATCAAATAAAATATACGAAATTAAAAAAAAATGTTTATACAATTTGAGAAACAAAATATAGAAATAAAATATGGCCTTTAGGGTAGCCTCCATCTATCTGCATACTTATAAAACAATAAAGCATACTTAGAACAGTTCTATTCCGATGTAAAAGAAATACAAACATTTGCATTCATACAACTAAGTACTAGCAAGATCAATTGATATTTACTTTAATGATACAACTCGTATTCCAACAACAACTACTATAGTTTTATATTACGTATAAATAAATTTATTCATTTATATTTATTATTATTGTAAAGCAGTTCAGTCTAATTGGGAAAAATTAATATGTTCTTTTTCCTTCTTGTTTAGCAGTCAAACGGGATAAAAGGTATCTTAACTCCATTTCTTGATTTTAAATTACCTCTTCGTCAATTTTTAGCCAAAACGGATCAGCGATTCTTGAGTTCTAACTAGTGTAACTAACTAACATAATTTTCTTTTGTATCCAATGTCGCCCATACACAAGTGACCGCTCGTTTGAGTTTTAATGAAAAGTGGTCGAAAATAAACTTCAGGAGTGCGGTCTATGTTTAATATTTTTTAAGATGTTATTTTTTTTTTATTTTTAAGCAGCGTTTGCAAACTCAAACTACAATATTTTACCGTATCTCCTATGTTTTCGGCACATTTTGGATTATGGATATTATTCGATAGGTAAGTACTCTAGATTCACTTATGTGTCTAGTGTTCAGGTGTTGGTATTGACAATAAAAGATCCTAGTTCCGATTTCCGGGATGGGCAACTCCAATCACAAATAATAATTTTCAACTTATTAATAAAAATGTTTGTCACCTATAGAAATGAAGGCTACCGCACCTTCACATAATTGTGAATGTTCTTGTTGAACCTAAGCCTACTCTTTTGAGGCTATAGGTTGAAGTTAGTAAAAGTAAAAAGCAAGTACAGAACAGTAAGTAACGCAGATTGCAACAAATTATCTATTGAACTATCTACTACTTATCGCCTCTGTGGTCTAGCGGTCCGGGTGTTGGACTTGACTGCATGAGGTCTCGGGTTCGAATCCCGGGTCGGCCAACAAAAAGAAAATTGGATTTTTCCAATTTTCTAATAGAAAAAAAATGTTGGTCGGGATTGGAAATAAGCCCGGTTGGCGATAGGCTTGCCACCTATCACATTGTGGGACTTAGTGTCTTCGGCTAGTCGTGGGTGCCTTGGTTGTGCCTCTGCCAACCTCTCCGGGAATATGGGCGAGAAGATACTTTTTTTACTACTAAAAAAAACGCTTCTATAAAGTATTGAAAAGGAGTCAGTTATCTTTGTTACTTACTGTACGAATCTGCTACTGAAATATCAGTGAACGAAATAATAACCGAATTTATTTTATGAGTATGAACTATATTCGTGTTCTCCTTTTGCATATTCATACGAAACTACGTTTGAAATTGCAATTTGCGGTTAGTTATTTTTATCGATGAAAAGAATATAGGAATAACATTTCTCTTCGATAATATTTTTATCCGAACACTTCGACACTGAAAGTACATTATAATGAATCTATGTTATGCTTTATTACTTATAAGATACTAGCTGTTACCTGCGGCTTCGACCGCGTTTTAGCAGACACTCGTGCGATCGGGATCAAAAGTAGCCTATATGTTAATCCAAGTTACATTCTATCTGTGTTCCAAATTTCAGTCAAATCCGTTCAGCCATTCAAGCGTGAAAGGGTAACAAACATATACACATCCTAACAAACTTTCGTATTTATAATATTAGTAGGATTTCTCGCGTCTTTGCTCATGTATTAAGGTTACTTAGATTTTCCAGGGAAACTAATTTAGATATCGGGACAAAAAGGAGCCTTTTTCATTTTCTATGCTCGTGACTATCTCCACACAAAAAAATACCCGGCCAAATTCGAGTCAGACTCGCCACGAAGGGTTCCGTACTATCTATTAAAAATTACGTTTGTTGTATGGGAGCCCTCCTTTAATATTTACTTTATTGCTATTTAATTATTTATTTTTAAAAGTAATATACAGGTGCATGTTCTGTGAAAAGTAAAAGCGTCTACTTGTTACCGTTTTTAAAATTGAGCAAAAAATACGAAAAAATCACATTTATTATATAGGGACTCCCCTTAATATTTTTTGTAATTTGTAGTATTTGTTGTTATAGCGGCAACGGAAATACAGATTTTTTTTATGACGTAAGACAGTAAACAAACATACGAATCAAGTAAAAGAAAGCTATAGCCTATATAAAAAGTTGGTTTTTAGCCCCTAATGGTAAAAGAGAGACGTTATTAAATTGATGTGTCTTTGTGTGTGCATGTATCCATATGAGGCATTAAAACTTTTGAACGGATAGACCGATTTCAATGCGGTTTATTTTGATCGAAAGCAGACGTGTTCTTTTTTAGTTTTAGGATTGAATACGTGTCTCTCTGTCCAATATCCATAATACTAGACCTATAAATGAGCAGAAACGCCGGCTAACTTATCCTATGAACCAGAATACGCCAATACCAACTGCCACAATACCTATCGATAGGAAAAGCCTCCTTGAAAAGCATCCCCTCTTTAGAAAGTTACTACAAAGCACTCTACAGCCAGTGGTCTTGTAAGGGGTCTTACGAAATGCTAGGCTTCGAATGAACTAGATATGTACATTTTTAAATAAAGAGCTAAAATAGTTGGATTTTAAAGAAATAGTTGGATTTACTAGGTGGTAGAGTTTCGCAGCGACTCACCCGGATTGGTACCACCGCTTTACCTATTCCTGCCGCCATAACGTCATGACCTGTTCCAGTTCGGAGGGTAAGGTAGCCGGTAACCTTACTTTTGCTCGAGGTCTAACATCCCGGCCTCTGGTTGGCAACGCACCATTACCACCTTTGGTGTCTCTAGGCGAGGGGAATTTCTTACCATCAGGAAATCCGTCTGCTTGTTTGCCTTCCAATGTTATAAAAAAAAGGAATAGCTTATAAAAGTTGTTTAAATGATAATCTACACCCGTAGTTTTACTTGTGTCAGTTGAGATCATAGAAATATTACATACATACATACATACATACATATCTTCACGCCAAGTCCCTTACGGGGTAGGCAGAGAGTATCGAGTGCCAGACCTCACGATCCTGACAAACCTGTCTTGCTTCCTTCACATTCATTACCCTTTTCATACAAACACGCCGGTTTCGGAGACTCTTGACACCACCCTCGGATAATATCCGATTGATTTGATCGTGAAATGTCAGCCTTGGTCTCCCCGGGTACCTACATCCATCCACATTCGCATTGTATATCTGCTTTGTCAATCTTTCATCTGTCATTCTTTCCACATGCCCGAACCAGCGGAGCATGCCCTTTCGCATTTTAACACCAACACTTTCTTTCGATCCCACTCTTTCTCGGATCTCACTGTTACGAATGCGGTCAGCGAGCGTTACACTACAGATTTTCCGTAGTGCTCTCATTTCGACCGCATTTATCCTACTTTCATGATCTTTCTGATATACCCAACTCTCGCTTCCATACAATAACGTTGGGATAAGCACAGAATTATGCAAAGCGAGTCTAGCTTTTTGACTCAAAACCTCGCTTTGGAATAGCTTACCCAACGCTCCATTCACACTATTCCCTGCACTCACTCTCTTCTCTACATCCGCGGTGTACCTTCCATCCCTGCTAAAAGCACAACCAAGATATACAATTTCATTCACTTGTTCCAGCACTACATCATCAACCAAAACTCTTACATCCGTTCTGGCTACATCTCTTTCAAATACCATTATTTTGGTTTTCGTCGCATTCAAATGTAAGCCCCTTTCTTTACAATCTTCTTTCATAACTGTGACCAGTGTTTGCAGCTCAGATGGTGTAGAGCCCAAAAGTACAGCATCATCTGCATATAGCAGGCAGTTCACAACTTGGTCACCCATACGCATTCCCACATTCAATGATCTTAACCTTTGCAGACATTTGTCCAAATACAAGATATATAATATATATATAAATAGAAATATTATACTTATAGATCTATGCTTTTGATCAATACATTGATTACTATTTTAGCAAAATATAGCACTGCCACCAGCTTCACTTGTCGGGTTTAATATCGTTTTTAAGCCGTCCAAGAACCCATTGAAACATACTTACAAAAGAGCGTTTAAGGAGGAGTTGACAAACACTCGTACTTAGACGAATTATGTATACTAGTGGTCGCCCGTAGGTCGAAACTCGACCATAATAAATTTTAATATCTTGTGGATAACAACGCCATCTTCATTTCTCAAGACCAACTACTTTGTTCCCAAACTTTTTAGTGCGACATCTGTGATCTTTTATCGTTATTATCAATATATTTGTTTGTGTGTGTCAAACCGCATGGTAGTGTGGGTAATGTTTTATTTATTGATTTAATGTAATTTATAAGCATTATTATTGAAAAATATTAGCACTCTGCACTTCTCCAAGCGCAATTTTCGTAAAAAGGTGTTCAAAGTTTTGGCATCTCGTATTAATATACAGATGAGGATATTGTGACACTTCCTTGACATCTTAATATCCTTGTTGGTGGTGGATGTCCTGAGGATCATCACATTTAAAAAGATCACATATATTCCTTATTCTAACTGTATGCTGTCAACTAGAACAAGAAAAACTACGGGGATTGTCGAAATTTCTTTTCCATCTTTCAGATTTCAAATAAAAGAGACGGTCGTTAAGACGGCATGAATAAAACAAAAATGAATACCTTTGTAAAGGAACAAAACATTGTTCACCTTGAAATTTCCAGAACTTTACTCACAAAGGCGTAAACTTTAAATTCTGTGATCTTGTTTTAGACAAAAGAAAAGAATAAAGACAACTAATGACTTTAACATAATTATAAGTTGATCGAAAAGTTGACAGAATTCTTTTTAAAAACATTTTTAATGACACTTGTTATTTTCCCCGATATATTTTATTAACCGAGATAAAAAAGAGGCGGTTCTCAATTCGGCCGGTATATTTGTATGTTCCCCGTGTTGGTCCGGGCTCCTTTGCAGAATAGACCATCTGCCTTCCTGCCAGGCAGCTCCTAAAAGGCGAGCATGGGCTTATCGTCACTAACACCGCGACATCCTACTAGGTGGTAGAGTTTCGCCGCGACTCATCCGGATTGGTACCACAGCCTTACCTATTCCTGCTGCCATAACGTCATGACGTGTTCCGGTTTGGAGATAGCCGGCAAACTTACTTTTGCTCGAGGCCTAATATCCCGGCCTCAGGTTAGCAACGCACCATTATCACCTTTGGTGTCTCTAGGTGGTGTGAATTTCTTAACATCAGGAAATCCGTCTGCTTGTTTGCCTTCCAATATCACATAAAAAAAACACGATTTCTCCGTGTTTTCTGGACCGATTTACGTTTTCCTTTTTTTATTTGATGTTGAATAGTTTCGAATTTGTCCCATAAAAATTTGATGCAGGCAGGCCTATTAGTTTTTATTTAATAAGTATTGTTTATATATTTTCACCTATTCCTAAACTAATTATTATATTAGTAAGTATTAAATTGGACTGGCACTGACTTCAAACTTGTTAGTGAATAGCACATATGTATAAATAACTAGCTGTCCCGGCGAACTTCGTTCCAACCGTTTAGTTTGTATGGGAAAAAGTAAAATGTTGTATTTCTTAGTTTTATCGCAAGTACTTTCCTTTTTCTTATCTTTTAAACCTTCCCTGGACTTGAACTAATAACTCCAAACCAAAGTTAGCGAAATCGGTTCAGCCGTTCTCAAGTTTTAGCGAGACTAACGAACAGCAAATGATTTTTATATATACAGATAGGTAGTATAAAATTAATATTAAATTTTTATTATTCTTTACTTTTTAGTTTTGAAATCGGTTTTAAGTAACGTAGTTATATTTATTTAACACTTTAAATTAAAACAAACCGGTGTTATACAGCATATTTTAAGTGATTTACAATTAAATGTAAATATATCTATTTCATTTTAAGTGTCATTATTTGGTTGTTAATTCAAGTGCTAAATAAATTGTATTGTGGAAAAGAACAAGTGTATTACATGTACCATGATTAGTTACAATAACTCACATACACTACAATTCACATTTATATTTGTATTTTAAGCTATATATTAGGGTATAAAAATGAAAATAACATGTCTTCGTTAACATTTCTTCTATTTTGTAATTTAAATATTTTATTATTTCGAATTAAAGTTGAGTAACCTTTGTTTGCGTACCCACATACTAACTATTGTGAATATAAACCGGTCCTAAATTTAAATAAATAAATAAATATATCTGGACAACTAACACAAATTGAATCTAACCCCAAAGTAAGCAAATTATATGCTTGTCTTATGGATGTTAGTCAACAATACTAATACATAGAATAATAATAATAAAAATAATGTTTATTAGCAGAAACACGTGTTACAAAGTTTATCACAAGTATATTTTTACATTTTATATTGTAGTTATATTTTCATTATTAATACTCCGTACCTACACTAAGTGTTGACTTGTGTTGTAGGTACCGCTTCCTCTTTCATGTTACAGTTTAAAATTAGGCACACTATGTTTTACTGTATATATTTACTACAAAAAACTACAATTTACTAATAAGCTATGTATGTGTGTGTGTTTGCGTGTGTGTGTGTGTATGTGTTTGCGCGCGCGTGTGTATGTGTGTGTTTGCGTGTATGTGTGTGTGTGTGTGTGTGTATTTGCGTGTGCGCGTGTATGTGTGTGTGTGTGTGTGTGTGTGTGTGTTGGTGTTGGTGTGTGGACACGTGCGCCAGTTAACAATAGTTTACCTTTTACGAACTTTTCCGTTTCTTCAGGACTGAGACTTTTTAACCAGTTAAAAATCATGGTTTTCTTTTCTTTAGTGGTCGTTGAGTTCATATTGGTTAAAATTTTGTTAGCCTTGTTATAAAGGTGAGGCCCTAAAAATACTGAGTGTCGGTGGGCCAATTTAGTTTTACATG
>NJDD01000799.1:35809-48025 GCA_002245505.1 Calephelis nemesis
AAGTTTGTAAGTTCAGAAACTGCCTTTTCAGTGGATTTTCCAGCTCTAAAGCCAAATTGGCTTGAAGATAAAATATTATATTTTTCTAGGTAAGAAATAAGTCTCTTTTTTATGACCTTTTCTAAAACTTTTGATATGGACGGGAGAATTTAAATTGGTCTGTAGTTAATGACATTGCCTCTGTTACCAGACTTATGAATTGGAGTGATAATTGAGGTTTTATAGATTTCTAGGAATATTCCTGTATGTAAACTTCGGTTGCATATGTGAGTTATACATGGCACCAATGCATCTGCAGACAGTTTTAAAACTTTAGTTGAGATGTTATCAGAACCAGTTGCAGAATCATTCTTTAGTCCTTTTATTATGTCAAAAATTTCAAGGTCGTCTGTTTCTATTAGCCCGATAGAATTGCTTTGAGACAGAAATTTGGAAGGGACATTTACCAAAAGATTTTGCGGTGAACTAATAATTTTTGTAGCTAAGTTTTTACCGACGTTTGCAAAATATATGTTGACGTAGTTAACTGATGCTAAGGGAGTATTTTTTATTCTTAATAGGGGCTCATTACTAGCCTTTATTGTAGAAGTGTTGGTTACCTTTTTAATTACTTCCCAGGTTTTTTTTATGTTTGTTTTATATTTGTTAAACTCTGCTTTATAATAATTATTTTTAAATTTTTATAGCAATTTATTGCAGTAGTTTCTGTAGCGTAAGTAAGATGTTTTTAGTGTGATGTTTAAAGGGTTTTTTTTTAAGTTGAGCATGCATCTTATCACGATTTCGAATACATCTGAGAATACCCGGGGTAATCCAGGGCTTGATGATTCTCTGGTTACACGTTGCTGTAGAACTATTACTGTTAGCTTTAATTATGATGTTGAGTTTATTCATAAGAAGTTCCGCCGCAAGGTTTGGGTCGGAAAGGTTTAAGACGTCAGTGAAATCACAGGATTTAATTTCGTTAAATATGTTAGGATAATCTAGTTTCGTAAATATTTTTTTTGGAGGAATCATGTTTATTTTATTCTTGATATTTAGTATAATGGGATAATGATCGGTAACACAAGTTGTTAATACTATAGTTTTACTCTCAAGATTACTTTTCAAGATGACATGGTCAAGGCATCGCATACTTAAATAGATACTAGAATTAAATTTAGAATTTGCCAGTAGTTTTGAACAAACTTTGTATTTTTTTCAGGGGTTTATCTTTACATGTAAAACTTTTTAAACTGTGAAGAACTACATTCGCACAAACCCTTTTAAGGTTGATGGATGTAGGAAGTAACTTTTTTCTTATGTACCTTAATAATAAATAAATAAAAAAAGAAATGTATTGTTGGTACATATATAATAAAACTCCACGAATCATCGACGTTGAAAAGTATAAGTTATTTCATAAACAATTTTAACCTGATTTACTGTTGTTTTACCTTTTGTGCCATTTTGTGTTGAGATATTTCCACTGCTACGACAAATGTGCATCTTCAGCATCTTCATGCCCATATCCCGGGCACCCACGATTAGCCGAAGACACTAAGTCCCACAATGTGATAGGTGCCAAGCCTATCGCCAACTGGGCACATTTCCTTTCCCGAGCAACACTTTTTTAATTAAAAAATTGGAAAAACCCAATTTTCTTTTTGTTACCCGACCCGGGATTTGAACCCGGGACCTCATGCAGTCAACAACTGAACCGCTAGACTACAGAGGCGACAAATGTGGAGGGCAAAACGTCTGAAAACTCATTTACACAAGTTAACTGCGAATATCTTCGATGTTTATGAGCGCCACGTAGTTTTTTAAATAACCAGCCAGCTTATTTTCCTTACTGTGTATATTTTATAATTCCGTAACATGTTTAAAACCTTCAGACAAACAAGTAATGAGTGCTTCAATTGAGTGCGGGTAATGAGTACTCTCTTAGCTTTTGTCCAAAGCTTGACAGCTAAGAGAAAACATGCTATATATCCCGTGTTGGTCCAGGCTCCTTTGTAGAATAGACCATCTGCCTTCCTGTGCCAGGCAGCTCGTAAAAGGCGAGCATAGGCATTCCGTCACTAACACCGTGACATCTGACTAGGTGGTAGAATTTCGCAGCGACTCACCCGGATTGGTACCACCGCGTTACCTATTCGTCACCATAACGTCATGACGTGTTCAGGTTCGAAGGTAAGGTAGCCGGTTAACTTACTTTTGCTCCAGGCCTAACATCCGAGCCTCAGGTTGGCAACGCACCATTACCACCTTTGGTGTTTCTAGGCGGCGGGAATTTCTTACCATCAGGAAATCCGTCTTCTTGTTTGCCTTCCAATGCTATAAAAAAAAAGAATGAGAAATTGTACGTATATTTACGTATGAATGGGCCAAAGTTGTTTACATAATCGAAACATTCCAACTTGTATACTAAAGGTTTATTAGCATCAGTTTTGCAAAGAAGACCTCCGATGTTTACAGCTTGTATGATTTTGAAAGTGATACGCCAGATTTTTTGCCTTCCTCTGTAATAGCGTTAATGTTTAAAACCTACAGGCATAAATGTAATACGTACTTCGATTTGATCTTTTATGTAATAACCAAAGCTTCAAAGCCAAGGAAAAACATGCAACATTTTAAAGCTTAAGAATATTATTGATGAACGAGAAATGGTTTGAATATTAAGTGTGTATAATACGTGTCACTGGGCTATACTTGCTTCGCCGTTCTATTTGTAGATCAAAAACGGCTGAAAATTGATAGGTAGGTTGCTTTAAGCCAGGAGAAGGATATAGGATACTTTTTATTTCGTTTGACTACGAGGAAACAAGAAGAAACAGCATTTAATTTTTTCTGATGCGAACTGAATGGGCACCACGAAGTTTGCCGGGTGGTCTAGTTAAAAAATAATTTAGTAACTGTCAATGTCATTTTGTAACCTAAAAAGGACGAATTTTAGCTCTTAAGACAATAAAAAATATTAACTTTAGGATTTAATATTAATTGTGTATGATAAATCTAATGTAATATTAAAATTAACTTATTCATGTCAAAAAATACTTACAATTCAGTCTGGAATATTTGCAATATCAAAAATTGCTTATAATCCAGTCTTTAATATTCCTAACATTAAAAATATCGTATTAATGCTCTTAAAGAAAATAGCGTTTTAATTTGATTTTATTTATTATAACCAACACTTCAAAGCTAAGGCAAATCATGTAAGAATATTATTGATAACCATGGATATTAAACGCTTGTATTGTTTGTCATTGAGCCATACTTGTCTACGTAATTGCTGGAATGGAATTCGTAATTGGAAATTCAGTAGTAATTTATGTCATTCAGAAAACCTTAAAAAATAATTATCGGCTCTGTGGTCTAGCAGTTCACGTTTTGAACTTGACTGCATGAGGTCCTGGGTTCGAATCCGGGTTAGGCAACAAAAAGGATATTTGGTTTTTACAATTTTGTAATAAAAAAATGTTGCTCGGGACTGGATCTGTGCCCGGTTGACTTAGAGTCTTCGGCTAGTCGTGGGTGCCCCGTTTGTGCCTCTGCCTCTCTTCGGGGATATGGACGTGAAGATACATTTTTAAAAAAAAAGAAGAGTGGTTTTTCTTTGAACACAAACTTTTAACAATAAATAATTGTGCAGTATAATAATTCGTCTTGTAACATACACAATGTTAAAATTATGTCCTGCCTATTTATAATATTCTTAATGTTAAATATTTTTAATACGCTATTGCGTGTATCTGCTATTTTAAATAAATAATGTAATAATTTTATATTCTTAGTAATAATAATAATAATCAACAGTTCAAATCTACAAGAAAACACGTGGCAATTGAAAAGCGAAAAAAAATTATTGATGAATGAAAAATAGTTAGAGTATTAGTATGTATATATTATTTATCACTGAGCCATATTTGCTTAAGTAATGGCTTTATTGGATTTTACAGTTTATAATAAATTATGTTCAAAAATCAATGTCATTCTGTAACCTAGAAACAGGAAACGTTTGCTGTTTAACTAATAAAAACAATAAGTTTTGACTTTAACTACCTATACAACAGTTGTAGAGTTTTGCAGTGACTCGTTGAGATTGGTACCATCGGCTTACCCATTCCTGCCACCATAACGTCAGTGCTTGCCGTTGACGTGTTTCGGTTTGGACAGTAAGGTAGTCGGTAAACTTGCTCTTAGTCGAGATCCAACATTCCGACTTCAGGTTGGCAGCGCACCATTACCGAATTTGGTGTCTCTAGGAGGCGAGATTTTCTTACCATCAGGAAATCCGCCTGCTTGTTTGCTTTCCAATATCATAAAAGACAATTAAGATTCAACCTTTAACATTATTTATGTTAAAATTTACTTAATATTCAGTCTGAAATATTATCAATTTAAAAAATTACTTATAATCAATTTTTTAAATATTCTTAACCTTAAAATTTGCTTGTAATTTTGTCTGCAATATTCTTAATGTTAAAAGTAGCATATAATTGCTCTTTTGAATAAAGAATATTTCAATTTGATCTTATTCGTAATAACCAACACTTCAAAGCTATGAGAAAACATAACATTTCAAAGCGTAAGAATATTATTGATGAATAAGGAATGGTTTGAATATTAAGTGCGTATATTACGTATCACTGAGCCATACTTGTTTATATAATCGCTATATTGGAATCTCTTTTTGATCGATGAAAAGCGTTCCGCAATGGATTTTGATTGATGTGACAAGGCTTTTCCGGTACCCTTTAAAATACTTCCATTTATCAAGTTGGTATTATGATATTGGAAATTTCGCTCTTTAATCGTGGTTTAAGAGTTTGATTTTTGTTTCAACGTTTACAAGCTGTTAAACAAGTTTTAATTTGGTTTATTTTATCAACTTACTTATAGAGAAGGTTTTTAATTTCACTGTATTTTTCGTATGTTGGTAACGCAATTGCTTAGTGATTTGTGACTAGATTTTGATGATTCTTTTTTTTTGTTAGGTCGGTAATATTATATAGATATAGAGGTAATCATGAAAAAAATGATAGAAGTCTAATAAGTTATTTTTAAGTTAATCTTACTAATGTTTAATTTTGTTAACTTAGACGATGTAGTATTGAATTAAAGTAAATTTTTGGCTATTTTACTATGCTTAAATTGAAGTACTTATAGTATTTATAAACAAATAGATGGATATCAACTAACTTTTAAAGGAGATTTTCAATTTCACTTTATTTTTCGTATGTTGGTAACGCAATTGCACAATTAAATGAGACTAAATTTTAATAATTATTTTTCTATTATAGAGGTAATGTCGAAAATATTTGATAGAGGTCTGATAAGTTATTTTTAAGTTAATCTTATTAATGTTTAATTTTGTTAACTTAGACGATGTAGTATTGATTTGAAGTAATTTTTTGGCTGTTTTACTATGCTTAAATTGCAGTACGTATAATATTTATAAGCAAATAGATGGATATCCTGATGGTCGGTATTACAAGCTCGCAGAAACAGAATCGGATAAAACTTTATTCACGTGGACCATACAGGGGATACTTCTGCGCATCGATATTTTTATAAACTACCACATAAAAATGATATTCGTACTTCCTATCTAATGATGAAATAACTGAAAGGATGAAAAATTTCAGAGCATAAGAAATACACTAAAAATGGTGATGATGCGTTACCAGTTAAGGCTGAGACGCCGACTCTTACTCTTGAGTAAGTTTACCATTTACCTAATTTTTTCAGCAGGAATTTGCAGCAAAGTAGTCATTACAAAACTCTATTACCAAGTAAATATAAAAATGTATTTACTTTTGCATCGCCTCTGTGGTCTAGTGGTTCAAGTGTTTGTCTTGACTGCATGAAGTCCCGGGTTCGAATCCCGGGCCGGGCAACAAAACGAAAATTTTGTTTTTCCAATTTTCTAATAAAAAAAATGTTGCCAGGGATTGGATATGTGCCCAGTTGGCAATACGCTTGCCATCTATCATATTGTGGGACTTAGTGCCTTCGGCTAGTCGTAGGTGCCCTGGTTGTGCCTCTGGCTCCTTCGCCGGGGATATGGGCGTGAAGATACTTTTTATGTATTTACTGTTACTGTTACCAGAACCAGACCAGAACACGATAGTATCAAATGCTGTCAGTCAGTACGGTGGCAGGATTAAGCAAGAAAATGGATGCCTATCCATTTATCCTCTTCTCTACTAATACCTGTATCTGGTTAATGTAACAGAAATAAGTTAAAAAACTTTTTTTTAATTTTGAAAACAGAATAATGATTACGTAGTCCTTAAAATAAAGACATGTATGTTTGTCACACAACGCTTACCTCTGTAGGAATCGAACCAAATCCTTGTTAATAATTAACAGCGTCTATAAATGAACCTCTCGATCAATGACGCAGCCAAAGAAAAAGAGCTAAGAGCGTTATCATATTGTCTGTTGAACATTGCTCGTCTACACCTAAAGCTTATTTGCAAGATGAAACAAATAGAGCAATGTCTATTGATATTATACGTATCTGCTATAATGTTGTTTTGTGAAAATGTAATGTAATATTGCGGCGTATTATCCATTGCGAATTCTACACTCTTTAGAAACATCTAAGCAATACAAAAACAGCAATGAATCTACCTTTTATTTGAGATCTCACGCATGTACCCTGCGCCGTCTTACGATCTGACGATCTGACGCGAGTTTAGAAGTTTTTATCCATTCCAAAAAAGTGCGCAACGCCGCTACAAAAGTTACAAAAAAACGACAAATAATTGAACAATTCGTATTTTTGTGATATATATATATATTATTTGGCTATAATTGGGAAATCGGTATTTCATCCCAACATTATTGGTTTAGGGTCCCTGGAGGTAGAGCTCGTTACTTGGTAGGCTTCCGCTGTCATTTAGAAACGAGATTATTGTGGCTAATTTCGAGAATTTTTTCAAGAAATGTCTTAAAAATGCGTGAGATAAATTCCCACGTGGATATTAAATGTAGCGTGAATTTTAAAGTCTACTTATTTTGCTGTCTTAAACAAATTTCAGAGCTATGTAAAACTTTTGTGGTCTTTTTTTATGTTAGAGACTTTTTTATTACATTGGAAGACAAACACGCAGGCGAATTTCCTGATGATAAGAAATTCACGCTACCTAGAGACACCACCAGAGTGGTAATGATGCGTTGTCAACCTGAGGCAGGGATGTTAGTCCTCGAGCAAAGGCTAGTTTACCGGCTACCATACCTTCCAAACCGGAACACGTCATGACGTTTTGGCGGCAGGAATAGGTAAGGCGGTGGAACCAAACCAGGTAAGTCGCTGCGGAACTTTACCACCTTGTCAGATGTCAGATATTCCTGCTACCATAACGTCCAATGCTTACCGTTGACGTGTTCCGGTTCAGAGGGTAAGGTAGCAAGTTAACTTACTCTTGCTTGAGTCCTAATAGATATTACGACTCAAGGCCTCAAGTTAGCGACGCACCATTACCACTTTTGGTGTCTCTAGGCGAAGTGATTTTTTACTATCAGAAAATCCGTCTGCTTGTTTGCCTTCCATTATCATAAAAAAACTTAGGTAAACTCACTTATTGCGTGAATTACCCCAGCTTATATAAACGGAGAGCGCTTCAATCACTCGTAATGCTTGAATTGCTCAAACGTGAATAAGGTAGACGTGAAATATTACATAATACGTATTTTAGGAGCATTGTCTCTCTTTATTGGCCAAATTCCCAGTTTCATTTTTGCGCTGAACCTCCTTACAGCATCTTTATAAAGTGTGACAAGAATTGTGTTCACATTTCTTTTGTTTTCAAAGTATTCCAAGGCTCTAGATTCATACGTTGCTCGAAAATATACAAACGTGACACTTTATTTTCATTGTAAATGGCTATGTATACTTTTATGTCACTTTGTTTTTATGTTTTTGATAATGCTATTCAGCGTAATGTTTCAACTTGACTTTGCCTATAATATTGGCAAAGTTGTCTATAATATGGGCAAAGTAATGAAATATCTACTTATTTGAAATTTACTTTTTTGCACAATGTGTGTCATGAAGTTGCGATAAAAATATATATATCATAGTAATGTATTTTAGCATACTGTGGAGTGTAAATATATATTTTTATTTAGACAAATCAATTTTATTATTACACACTAGCCGACCTGATAAACGTTATCTTGTCTTGCCTATGAACTTTAAATTAAAACAAATTTAAATTTGTTTTTTCTTTTAAGGAGTCGTCATTTATTAAGATTTCACACAAAAATAGCGAAATTTGTTTACATGTCCACGGGAAATACAATGAATGAAAGAAATAGAGATTCACTTGATATTTAAAAAGTTATTTTCATATCTTAAAAATTTTGTTATTTATCTAGTACAAGCTTTATAATTTATTTGAAACGATTTAATATAGTTAAGTTTAACTCAGTTTACGGGAAAACTAATTCTATTTACAAACCTAGCCGGTTAAAAGATTAAGCTAAACAAACTTCGCAACTAGCGGGGTTCTAATCTGTCTGTCTTGTACTATAATAATACTGGCAAGTTGTATATAATGCAAACTGATTTGCCTTTAATTTAAGTAAAGTAATTAATTAGTATTTTGTAGCGTAAAATCTGTATTACCGACAAAAAAGTAAAAGAAGATAAAAAAATTGAAGTATTCGAATGTGATAACGTTACAGTTTTACCTTATTTAAGATCTAGTCTATCTAACATTTTTAAGCCCATGTTACACTATGAATAGCTCACCTGGCAAAGTTTGTTCTTTCGAGAATGTAACCTATATATTCATACCACTGAAGGGTGGTATGCAGAGAGTATTGAAAAGTCTTTGCTGCAAACGTAACTAGCTTCCTAAACCAGATAATAATAATATAAATTATAATCTAACCTCAAAGTAAGCATATTATATTCTTACAATTCTAGATAGATTTGTTGGTGAAATATCAACCTAGATCTCTTCTGTTACCTAGGTGCGAAATATATTTTACGACCTATTCTCCTACCTACCAAACATACGTAAAATAAGTTAACTTCAAATTTCTAAGTCAACGTCAATTATACCGTCTGTCTCTAAACCTAACTACTTTACACAGAAAAAAAACATTAAAATTCAATCCATCGGCGAAGTGTTCGTTTAAAAAAATATAAATTCGGATTTTTATATTTTCAAATCTGTTTCGAAATTCATTAAAATCAGTCAACTATTTAGAAAAGCTCGTCTACAAACACCTTTTATTTCTTTAAAATTAATGTTTCATATCAAACACCATACCTTCCAAAACCAGAATTCATGTTAATATAATATTAATCATATATGTAAGAATCTAATTACCCCTATTTATTCAAATAATTTGATCACCAACGTTTCGCTTATTAGAAGAGATTTTCAAGATATTAAGATCCATCTTTCAAAACCACCATTCATCATATCAGACGTTTCCTACAATCTGCCTTTCCATCTTAGAAAAGCCCCCGGTGACCTAAAAACATTTCTTGCGGTTCAGATTTGCGGTTTTCCTAAGTGCTATCATAACTTCAGGCTTTTGTAAAAAGAAACAGGAATTTTCAAGCTTAATTCGACCAACGAGTTCTGTGGGTGGGATTCCAAAAGACTCCTTTAACAAGTAAACTTCTGCTCTGTTTATTTTTAAGGATTTGTACAGAGTAAATTTACTTGCAAGTTGAAACGTGTTTAATTTTATTTCCAAAAGTTGTTTAAATTTGTGTGTGTTCTTACATATGTGGTAGTAATACATAACTATTGACGTCATATAAAACTTATCGTAATGAAAATGAAACGATTTAACACAAAACCGGCTTAGATTTTAAATTCGTAAGTCTTCTACGTACAAAAACATTTAATATTTTTCATCGTCGGCGCTTGGTAAAACTTCCAAATATTCATATTTTTAAATAAAGAAACACTTGTACTGTTTTACCTATCACTTATACTTTATTATTTTATAAATAGCCTACCGGTTTCGCTTTTGACAGCATCATCAGGGCTAGAATTTGAATTACGTAATTTTATTTAGTAATTTATGTTCTAGCCCTGGTGACGCTGTCAAAAGCAAAACCGCTAGGCTATTTATAAAAAAATAAAGTATAAGTGATACGTAAAACAGTACAAGTGTTTCTTCATTTAAAAATATACAAAAACATTAATTATTTTCCTCCCTGAAAATCCATCATCACATCTAGATCTGGTGGCAATGGGATCATTAAAAATGCTCTTTCAAGTAAAAATAATTCTTAAAATCGGTTAAGAAACGACGGACAAGTCGATTGACATACATAAATAATATAGGAGTCGAACGTATAACTCCTGTTTTTGGAAGTTGGGTAAAAATTGATTTGAATTTTACTAACACTTCACCCAGATAGCCAAAAACTATGCAATATTGAATAGAAGCCAAAAACCACTAATGACATTTTAATTAAGTTAATATGGGAATTATGAGCTATCTTCCGAAAAAAGAACCAGCAAAATACATATCCAATTAGACAAGTACGAGCGTAACAAATATACAAAAAAAAGAACACACAAGTCAATTGATAACGTGATCCTTTTTAAGTAGCTTGATAAGCAAGGAATCAAACGTTTGAATCAAAATAATATGAATATGTCTATGAACGCGTTTTCAGAGATAACAAAGATTTCGAGTTCGGTTTCTCTCCGATTTAAACATTTTTAAATAAATGAATATTGAAAAAAAAAGAGAGAGTATCTTCACGCCCATATCCCCGAAGAGGTAGGCAGATTCACAACCAAGGCACCCACGACTAGCCGAAGACACAAAGTTTCACAATGTTATAGGTGGCAAGCCTATCGGCAACCGGGCAAATTTCCAATCCCGACCAACATTTTGTAATTAGAAAATTGGAAAAATCCAATTTATTTTTGTGTAGGCCGACCCGGGATTTGAACCTGGGACTTCAAGCAGTCAAGTCCAACACCCGGACCCCTAGACCACAGAGGCGATAAATGAATATAAAAATTGATAAAAACATGTATACAATGCGATTATGGAAGGTGAAGGTGGTTAGGTGCTTGATGAGACCAAGGATGATATGCCTTTAACAAATCACTCGTTTTTTATCTGAGGGTGGTTTTAAAAAATTGGGAAACCAGCATGTTTCAACACTAGTATGTCGTGACATTTGGCACTGGATACTCACTGCCTACCCTCAAAAGTCTAGGTGTGAAGATATAACACGTTTGTAGATAACACTTGCAGTAAATTATCAAACAACTTTGCATAACTACAACCAAGAACACCAAATAACTTAAACCAACAGTCATAGCAATCTAGTGTCACATTGATTTGTAGCCCTTTCTTACCACTATTGTGTTCAAACATAAATGATTTATTCAGTATCGGAGAACAAGACTACGGAGGCTAGTAAGGACACTATCGAGATCGAATAAGTTTTTGTCACTTTTTAATCTCTAGTAAGTAGTTTCGTAACGACTTCAAGAGAACATTATTTTTGGTATCGATCTGTTTATTGAAGTGAAAACTTCTTTAGAAAATAGAAAATCGTAAGAGAGCGCAGGGCGCTTGCGGGTATGTTCGTGTTGTCACGTTTATGTACGATAACGCAATAAATGAATATGGTATTCTACCACATAAATGATAGTACTTTCATACTGATAATTAAAGCAATTCGTGCAAAATTATTCCCTAACTGTGCAATCTGTGAGTGCAACCCTGTCGTTTTTTTATGTATCTTTGTTATGCGATTACGTTTTTAAAAACGAATTTATTTTGATGGCCTGTAATTGAAAGATACGTCCTCCGTCAGTGGTGGTCTCATAGTTATGGTAATAGTTTATCTATAATTTACTAGCTGCGCCCCGCGGTTTCACCCGCGTAAGTCCCAATCCCGCGGGAACTCCGGGATAAAAAGTAGCCTTTATGTTATTCTGGGTCTTCAGCTACCTACATACCAAATTTCATCGTAATCGGCTTTGTAGTTTTTGCGTGAAAGAGTAACAAACATCCAAACATCCATACATACAAACTTTCGCATTTATAATATTAATAGGATTTGTAAAGTCATTGCAGCAACAAAAAATACTCCTACTGGTAAATAGTTTCTATAGTACCCGTCACGAGAAGCTATAAATTACGTAAACAAACATCTTTTACCAAGTAATTATTTTTACTTCGAGACAATAATGAACTGACCATATTCAATCGAAATAAAAA
>NJDD01000799.1:48068-60231 GCA_002245505.1 Calephelis nemesis
AAAAACTTTTATCTTTGAACCAAATGTTGTTAACTCCCGAACGTTTGTTTACATAATTTATAGCTTCTCGTGACGGGTACTATAGTGCTTTCTTTTGAAATTTCTATCATACTAAATACTATACAACTAAACAACAACTAAATACAATACTATACAAAATATATTTATTAACCCTCAAAATATAAATATGAAAAAATATAAACATGGAACATTTAAAAAAAAACATTATTACTACGTTTCGTATACATAACGCAAAACAATGTTTAGTAACATTTGTGTCAGTTTGTCTGTTTATTTTTTACTCAAAAATCACTTAATAGATTTTTGCCAAATTTTTAGCCCAGGTCAACATTAAACATACCTTTTACTTCGGCAATTTTTTTTGTTTTTAATATGATCCATGTAAAATCATACAGTTGTGAGAAACAGCTAGATATTTTTTTTCATTATACGCACTGGTCTCCTGCTGACATCCGTGGCCTATAAACACCATAGATTTTAGAGGAGCGTTCTGTCCTGCGGCCGGGATGTTAGGATTATTGTACAAGTATACAATAGTCCGGGCCGAAACATGGCTGAGTCTTTATGGCGGCAGCAATAAGCCAGGCAGATTCCTATCCAGGCAAGTTGCTGCAAAGTCTTTTACCACCAGTAATTAGCAAATTAAAGAATTTATAATCTAAAGTGCAGCGACATTTTGACTTAAATAATACAGTCACATTTAAAATTCTCAATACTCTGTTAGCATTTTAAATCTACTATTTTTTAGCTAAATCGTAATAAATAAGATAATTTCAAAATACATACATGCACGTTTTCAGGCATAGTCTCTTACAGGGTAGGCAGTGTTCCGAGGGTCAGATATTACAATATTTAAAGACCTGCCTGCCTGCCTGTTTACTACACTTTTAATGCAAAAATGGCGATTTCAGAGACTCTTGAAAATACCTTCGGATACAATTCGATCAAGTACATCCTTGAAAATCTATCTAGGTTATTCCGGATACTTACATCCATCTCATCACGATATATTATGTTTAAGATGTTTCCAGATGTTATTTCAAAACTATGTGATAACTACAGACTTTAATACCTTAACTCAACTGTTTTTTTAAATTAGTGGTCGCCCATTCGACTATAATAAATTTTAATATCTTGTTGGTAAGAATGCCATCTTTATTTCTTAAGACCAACTACTTTGTTTCCAACCTGTATGGTGCGCCATCTGTGATATTTTATCGTTATCATCAATATATTTGTTGGTGTGTGTCAAATGTATGGTAGTGTGTGTAATGTTTTATTTATTGATTTAATGTACTTTATAAGCATTATTATTAAAAAATATTAGCGTGCTGCACTTTCCCTACACATTAACTATAAGTGTGCCAAATTTTATGCTCCTGCGTCCAAGCAATTTTCGTAAAAATGGGTCGAAAGTTTTGGTATCACTTATTAATATATAAATTTGAATTTTAAAATGTAATCTGATTTGAACTCTTAAAACTTTTTTTATAGCCAGTTTTCGATTCAATTATTACCTAGAGATCGATTATGTACGATAGTATGTTCCAAAGTACAAGCTAAAGCTGTTTGAATTACGTAACTATTCACTGTAACTACTGCTTCAAAGCACCCACACAATCCAAGTCTATGGATTGTTTTGGATGATTAAATTTATGGATGTAATCTGAGATGCGTGTTTAATAACCCTTAATTTTTTTACAGGGGACTTTTGCTATATTTCTGACTAGCAGTTTCATGCAGCTTTGCCTGCGTAACTTGGCTTTTACTGCAACGATTTTAATGAAAAAAGGCTATGTCACTAAGAGATAATGTAGCATTATAAGGGTGAAAGAATTTTTGAAATCGGTCCAGTAGTTTCGGAGCCTATTCATTTCAAATAAACAACCAAAAAATCAATCATTTCCTCTTTATTATATTAATATAGATTACTGCTGTTATTTTAACCCCCGACGGAAAAAACAGAGGTTACAAGTTTTATGTGTTTGTATGTGTGTGTCTATTTGTGGCATCATAACTACTAAAGGAATTGGCATATTTCGAGTTTCTGTTTCAAAGCTATGTGATCGAGATTTTTTTATCTATATGTTATGTCAGGGTTATTGAAAATTTTAAAATGTGCGGTGAATTTCCACACACGTAGTTAAGTTCAATATTATTGGTCGAAATTGTAACTAACTATATGGATCGGATCGGACATACCCTTGTTAACTTATTGTATTAATTTTTCATTAAATATCAGTAGAAAATCAAAAAAATGTTTTTGTTTCGCGACCCGGTATCGAACCCGACAACTCATGCAGTAAAGTCAAACACCGAGCCGCTAGATCATAAAAGTGATAAATAACGATGTTGCCCGAGATTTGATTTGTCACTAGTTGGCGATAGGCTTGCCTATAACATTGTGGGGCTTAGTGTCTTCGGCTAGTCGTAGGTGCCCTGGTTGCGCCCCTCCCTAACTATACCAATATTCGGAACTAATTTTAAATCTTAATTTTTTGAACGTAATTTATCAATGTGTTACTTAATGTGTACCTTATGAGTGGGCATGAATACTTAGAATTAATGGAGAAATAAATAATTACGGCCAATGCGGTAAATTGAATCAAGGACTTAGGAAGTCCAACACTGGACCTTAAACCGATGAAGCGATCACAAATAAAATGGAAGGTAGAAAATATGATTTAATGAAGCCTGTAATTAGCCATATATTCAACTATTACTCGCATATTTAATTATTATATTCTGAAATATGAGCAAACATGTAACAACTGATAAAGCTTTCAAATATATTTGAATATAGTATCTTTTGTTTGGTGTAAAATGCAACAGCAATATTTAATTTAATTATGTGTTATTATGAAAACCAAAATATATAAATAGCTGAAAGTTTAATTACCAAGTAAGCTTTTTGTTGGTAGTATTTTAAAATACAAAATTTGTTTCTTTTTGTTTTTCTTTGCAAAAGTGCAAAATGCAAGTGTAATATAATTACGTTTTCTAGTGGTTGAATACTTGACATCGAGATTCGCTTCCTGGTTTGGGCAACTGTAAGAAAGTGTATTTTCAATTTTCTAATACGTTGAAAAGGACTACTTATTGCGTGTATGTTTACCCAAAACTTAATAAATATTTATTTTATGATATTGGAAGGCAAACAAGCAGACGGATTTCCTGATGGTAAGAAATTCACGCCGCCTGGAGACATCAAAGATGGTAATGGTGCGTTGCCAACCTGAGGTCAGGATGTTAGGCCTCGAGCAAAAGTAAGTTTTCCGGCTACCTAACCCTCCGAACCGGAACATGTCATGACGTTATGGCGGCAGAAATAAGAAAGGCGGTCATACCAATCCGGGTGAGTCGATGCGAAACTCTACCACCTAGTCAGAAGTCACGGTGTTAGTGACGGTAAGCCTGTGCTCGCCTTTTACGAGCTGCCTGGCAGGAAAGCAGATGGTCTGTTCTGCAAAGGAGCCCGGACCAACACGGGGAAAATAAAGTATATATGTGTATATATGTGTAAATAAAGTATATATGTGTGCTTTTAAAATAAAGTATAGTAACGAAACTTCAAGTCCTTATAATTGAAGTGGTTGGTAGACATACAATCAATGCACCCACGACTAGCCAAAAACACTGTATCCCACATTTTAATAGATGGCAAGCTTATCGCAATTCTGTCACTTTTCTTATCCCACTCTCAAACGTTATCTTCAAATAAATCCTTAACACAAGAGGTTTCGGGTTCGACCCCGGGTCGGGCACCAAAAAATGTTTTGTCAATTATCCAATAAAAATAAATTATTAATTTTTATTGGAAAATAAATTATTTATTTTTACTGGAAAATAAATTATTTATTTTTATTGAAAAATTAACAAAACATTTTTTGGTGCCCGACCCGGGGTCGAACCCGAGACCTCATTAAATCCAACACAGGACTACTAGACAACAGAGGCAGGAAACATTGTGCTTATTCGCTGTGTAATGCCATAATAAATAATTTATTTCACTAATGGATTCAATACAATCCCGTTACCTAAACTACTCAATTCCCATCAGCGAGCATAAAATATCTTCAAACCCATATCTCTGAAGGGGTAGGCTGAGGCACAACATGGGCACCCAAGACTAGCCGAAGACACTAAATCTATTAAATCTATTCTAGTAACTAAGTATTTCTATGTATTAGAATCGTTGACAACACCCATAACACAAGCATGTAATTTGCTTACTTTTGGGGTTAGATCCAATTTGTTTGACTTGTCCAAGGATATTTATTTAATACTAGCGGTTGCCCGTTAGTCAAAATTCGACCATAATTAAATTAAAAAAAAGTCGTATCACTTACACTATTTATAACTCAAGAAGAGCTTAAACAATTTGACTAAAAATTTATGGAGAGGTAGCTTAGCACCAGGAAAAGGGTATATAATACTTTTTATACCATTCGACTTCGAGGAAACTAGGAAAAACAACATTTTAATTTTCCCCATTTTGTAACTGAAAGGGTGGAACGAAGTTCGCCGGAACAGCTAGTACGAAATGTATGTATTGCGTCATACATATTTAGAAATAAGGTAAAGAAAAGGTCCTCTTATCGTCAATGTGAACAATATCTAAAAGACAACCCGTTTACCTAAGGAAACTATGTTTATTATTTGTGTATTATTCGAATATCTATAACTTTCTGTATTAGATATCCACAAAATACAGTTTTTTTTTATATTACGCACGGCTTCAGATAAAGGTTTTATAAAATAAGCAGTTGTCTTTAAAGTCGGTTTACTGACGATCTCTGTGAGTAGTATTGTTCTGTGCTGACGATAGCTGAACGTGATAACGTCATAAGAACGGAGGCCGATTGTGCCTCTTTGTCGCTCGTTCCGCGCTCTCGCTTGCACTTTAAGTCTTAAATGGCACGCCTTAGAGTGAGGTAACGCCGCATGAGCCAAGTTTTTTGTTGCGTGCAGCCGGCTCCATCGAATTATAAGACGTTGTCACTTCAGAAAATGTATGAATATGAAATACGAGTATATACATAATACATTCATAATTTTATATACTATTCAAGAAATATGTAGGCCTAAATCTAAACGTTTAATAACAAATGGACAAAAGACTAAGTTATCTGAATTAAGTCGTTAAGTGGTAGGCATATCATACAAGTCATTTATTTTTTTCATAACTCTAAACAAAACCTATTTCTAATGTATGTAAAAACTATTTTGATCAAAGCATACACGCACAGAGATTATAACACCCCTCTTTTCTGTCAAGGGGTTAAAAATAATAGTATTTGTGGCAATTATAACCTTTTTATTTACCTTCTTTCTCCATTTTATATTTCACAAAAAGTAAAGATTATTGTTTGTCCCTTTTTATGTGTTTTTAACTTTTCTTTCTTCTGTTTGTGTATCAATTTGAAACACCTCAAAAGCGTTTTCGCTGGATGAGGCTCGTCATTTTGCTATCGAAGTTTTAAATGGGATCTTGCGGGACTATTCTGCTATCAACCCTCGCTGTTGTCGAAAGAAAACTTACCGAACTTACTCCCGCGACTTGAATACATAATATGAAATAAAATCAGTATTTCAGTAGTTTAAAAGACTCTTTTTATGATATTGGTAGGCAAGCAGACGGATTGCCTGATTGATAATAAGAAATTCACGCCGCCTAGAGACACCAACGTTGTTAATGGTGCGTTGCCAACATAGGCCGGGATCTTATTCCTAAAGCAAAAGTAAGTTAACCGGCTGCCTTACCCTCCAAACCGGAACACGTCAGCGGCAAGTGCTGACGTCATGGCGACAGGAAAAGAAAAAGCGGTGGTACAAACCCGGGTTAGTCACTGTAAAACTCTACCACTTAGTAGAATGTCACGGTGTTAGTAACGTTAAGCCTATGCTCGCCTTTTACGAGCTGCCTGGCGGGAAGGCAGATGGTCTATAGACTGTAGTTCTATATTTAGAGACAATAGAAAATTGAGAATACAGTAATGATAGTTCATCCATCGGTCGATGAAAAAAGTTACGATCAAAATCCATAATAGTATAGTAAGCACCTTCAAGCAAGTATACACGAAGAGGCAGGCAGAGGTACCACTAGAGCACCCTCGACTATCCGCATTACTTAGCCATACAATGTGACATATGACAAATCCATTTTCAATCAGGCACTGACATAATTTCGGTTACAACACTGCTTTTTATAACAAAATTTGATTTAACTAGGAACCGAACTCGTGACTTCAAGCAGTAAACGCTAATACCAGACCAATAACCCACAGCGATGATTCTATTTTATCAAAATATACATATTTGTACGTGAGTTCCATTTTCGCGTCAAAATGACGGAACGAGTTTGATTAAATTTTAGCATTACAGCAAATTATTATTTGGAAAGGCATAGATGTTCATTTTTATTCCAACATCTCTACGGGATTTAGAGCACTAAATAAATAGGAAAAACAGCAAAAGCTGCCACTTTAGCTTGTGATAGCCCCAAATTTTTTCGATACCAATCACCCACGAAAACCTTTAGATACTAGCTCAGAACCATCTCGAACACGTTAGTTTCCAATCGGTCCAACCCTTCGCAAGCTGTGCATATGGAATAAACGGATACACATGCACACATACAGACGTGTAAAACTTATAAAACCCCTCTTTTATCATCGTGGGTTGAAAAAATATTTTAGCAAAGAAGAATATGTAATTTATTTATAGCATCATCAGGGCTATATAACAACTGCAATTGTTATATAGCCCTGATGATGCTTGTATAGCGAAACCGGTTGGCTAAATTATAAAAATAAAAAACAATAAAATATATTGTGGAAAGTACAAGTGTTTTTAAATAAATTACATCAAGAATGGAATTCCACCAAGCTCCGACGATAAGAAGTATAGAATCTAAAGAAGAATATTATTACGTAAAATAATTTAAATGTAAATAATTAAAAGAATTTCTTCGAATCTTATTCTATATTTTGTTTAGGGAGAAAGTTTTTATTTCTTTTAATTTGTTAGAAACTTTTGTTGAATTCAATTACGATTGTCAAAGTAGCGTCCTGCGAAATTCTGATTATAATAATCAATTCAATTATTTTTTTTAAAACTAGCGGCAGGTCGCGACATTGCCTGCGTTTTAAAATTATAGTAAAATAATAATAAATAATAAAGTTTATTTCCACCAAAATACTACGTGTATTCACTATTCTAATCTAAACTAAATAAAACTAGACAATTGGTGACATATAATTGTAACTAACTTATAACTAGCTAAATCAAATCTTGAGGATGACAAAGAAGGATCAGCGTAGAAGCACATATAATATTTGGGAGGACTGGAGCCTAAACTAGGATATTCCTGTATTTCAGGACTCCGGGGTTCCCACCCAAATCCTAAAACACTGCTTCGTGGTTATGTACTCCAAGTAAATTAGTTTATAAGTGTGCGTATATGTGTGTATGTTCGTGTGGGCATATATGTCTGAGTCTGCATATGAAAGTGCGTGAGTAACTTGTATGTGTTGGTGTGTGTGAACGTACTTGTATGTATGTATGTGTATAGAGTAAGTAACCGATGCATGAGTTTCATGAAACCAGTGATTCAGTCTCATGGTAGTTTAGTTCTAATAGATAGTTTCTAAGGGCAGTTTTACACTGGTAAAATGTTTTTGAGAAGAGATTTAGAGTCGGATTTAATTTATCTATATATATATAGAGTAGTACTATTTAAATTTTACGCTTCGGCTATATTCGTCAAGCTTCCGAAATCCGAATGTATTTTAAAGATATCTATGTAGAGTTGGTATTACATAATTAATCATTTCGCTGTATGCTTGCCACCTATCACATTGTGGGACTTAGTACCTTCGTCTAGTCGTGGGTGTCGTGTTTGTGACTCTGCCTACCTCTTCGGGATATCGGCGTGAAGGTACATTACTAACTTAATAATTTTGCTTAAATTTAGATTATGTTAGCCAATTTAATACTGTTTTTGGCAAAACATTGTGTAAGTTATGAAAGATTGAATAAAAATAAAATATTATTATATATTATACTAGATAAGAAGTACTAATTTAAAAATGAAAGTAGGTATAAAGTGTTAAAAGTGTAAAGTCGAAGCGCATAATTTGTCTTAGATAGGTACTGCTTGATGGTTCGAGCTGAAAAGTATGTTATGTGTCCATAAAAAGCATTCTAAATTTAAAAAAATCAAGTAAAATACACACGCAGTTTTAGAGATTAGCCGAAACAAAGAGACATGCTTAGCAACTTTTTTTTGTACACTTTAGAAATACTTTCTAATGTATTTTGTTATTAGCAGCTATTAAGGTAATACAAATGTTTTTTTCATTTGTTCTGATAAATACAGAGTAAAACAAAATTTCTTTGAATGTCAGAAGTTGTATTTAAATCGAAATTTTAAAAAATTTGAATTATTTCGTTTTTCAATTGGATTTAGTTTATTGACAATTATTATATGTATACTAAATACTTTTTTAGTTTGAAAGTTATTTAGTTGTCCCACCAAAACCCATTTAAATATTTTGGGGATAAGAAGTATATTAATATACATAAATAAAATAAGCTACCGCCCCTACTCTTACCCCTCTACCCCATAAAGGACTTGGCATGAAGATAAGTATATGTGATCTGTATGTGTTACCTATATAAACTATTGCACAATTTCTATCTATATGTTATCTATCTGTATACATAGAAATCATTTTATGTTTTAGGCTTAACCGATTTGGCTAATTTTGGTTTTCAAAATAGGGTTTAATTCCAAAATAGGAAAAAAACTAGAAAAAACAATTTAATGTTTCTCTTAAAAACTGAACGGGTGGAACGAAGTTCGCAGGGACAGCTAGTCTTACATAAAAATTATGTGCATCGTTTGTAGCGGCAAAAAAACGGACAAGCTCTTTTGCATTCGTTATATGGATTATTCTCATTATTATTAATCTAATAAATCTTTGTTATTAATCGCCACTGTGGTCTAGCGGTTCAGTAATTGGACTTGACTGCTTAAGGTCCCGGGTTCGCATCCCGGGTCGGGTAACAAAAAGAAAATTTGGTGTTTCGAATTTTCTAATAACAAAAATGTTGCTCGGAATTGGATTTGCCACCTATTACGTTGTGGGACTTAGTGCCTTCAGCTAGTCGTGGGTGCCCTAGTTATGCCTCTGCCTACCCCTTCGGGAATATGGGCGTGAAGATACTTTTATTTATTGTTTGGATTGTTCTCATTATTATTAATCTATTCAATAATTTTGAAAACAAAGTATCATATCATTTTAGGGTTGTCTACTTCATATATCTTGTGTAACGTAATATTAATTCCCCCACACTGTCATCAACAAGTGTGCGGAACCTCAAACTGGGTGAAGTTTTAATCATACGAAATTTGAGGCAGATTTAATTAGAAAGTGATGTGATACCCTTTGTTGGATCTTCAAACAAACTTCCATGTTGAATATTGCCAGAATTATTGCCTTCTGTTTCAAATATTGAATACAACACATTTTAATGTATACTTATATATTAATAAATGTAAATTTTTGGTAACAAATAAAAAAAGAGATAACGTTAGGAGTGTTAGATTTGAAACAGAATGAAGTAAAAAGTAATATAATTAAACATAATTAAAAAAATAACTACGTTACAAAAACCGACTTCAAAAATAATAAAGATTTGATGTTAATTGTATATTAACTATTATTTGTATGTGCCATTAACCAAAAGGTTTGAAGTCGGTGTCAAGTCTTAAACTAATGACCATATTATACGTAAGTATAAAATTGTATTGGCACCGACTTTAAACCTATTAGTACATAACACATAATATAAATAATAGGTAGTATATAATTATTACTAAATCTTTATTATTTTTTAATTTTCAGTTTTGAAGTCGGTTTATTTAACGTAGTTATTATTTTTAAAACTTTCTGTTTTTTTTTTATTACTGATATGTTTTGATTTGATAATCTTGTGAGTTAATATCTTTATAGCATGTTGTTAAATGTTGATATGTCTGTAATGTTGTCACTAAGTCAAATATGTGGATCAAATCCCCCGTTTTGGTCTGGGCTCCTTTGTAGAATAGACCATCTGCCTTCCTGTGCCAGGCAGCTCGTAAAAGGCGAGCATAGGCTTGCCGTCACTAATACCGTGACATCTGACTATTCCTGCCGCCATATCGTCATGACGTGTTCCGGTTCGGAGGGTGAGGTAGCCGGTAAACTTACTTTTGCTCAAGACCTAACATCTCGGCCTCTGGTTTTCAACGCACCATTACCACCTTTGGTGTCTCTAGGCGGCGGGAATTTCTTACCATCAGGAAATCCGTCTGCTGGTTTGCCATCCAGTGACAAAAAAAAATTTACTTGCGAGATTTGATAAAACTGATTAAAAATGAACATAGGGATAGTCGAAAGTTAATAATATAAAAAATGCTAATAAAATAAAAACTAAAGGGCCCACCCGAATCAAATTATTATGAGACCAATTCAAAACTATTCCGCGTCTTACGAAAAAGGAATTACGTAAATCGTTCAGAAACTTCAGCGATATCGGTGTACATACATAAAAATATACTGGCCAAATTGAGAACTTCCTCTGTTTTGAAAGTCGGTTAAAAAAGTAAAACAGCACCAAATTTAATTTCAATGTGTCGATTTTAAATAACTAAACACTTAAGTTAAGTAAATTTAAACAAATAAATATTAATGGACAAGTCAGACAAATTGAATCTTACCCCAAAGTAAGTAAATTATTATATAACTAGCCGTTGTCCGCAGTATGGCTCGCGTGGTTAATGGTCCCACGGTAACATTCTTTTGGGATAAAAAGTATTCTATGTGTTAATCCAAGTTACCCTCTATGTGTGTGCCAAATTTCAAGAAAATATATTGAGCAGTTTTTGCGTAAAGGAATAACAAACAAACAAACAAACTTTCGCATTTATATTATTAATAGGATTAATACCATTTTATTAGGAATGTTAGTCAACTATGCTAATAAATAAAAAAACAACACACAAGCATTTGTTTGTTTGCCTCCTCTTATATAAAAAAAATCAGGATCAATTTAGCTCTAAGATTACATCGAGAATTAGTGAACTTATATAATTTACTAGCCGACCAGGCCAAATTTGTTCATTTGGCACTCTGTACTCTATGACTATCTTGAAAGCGGACTACATATTTCTCTTCATTCTGGATTTCAACTTTATACCGTGTGTTAATAATATAATGTTGTTTCTAAATTACAAAAAATTATTACCTGAATAAAAATGGGACAATATATAAGGCACTTATTATAAAACAAAAAAAGAATGAACATAATCGGACTACGCGTTAAGGAATTTGCCCATTATACATATTTTGGCTTGAACACCTCTCCTATGGGAATCCATTTAGTGAGTGGGATTTTCCTTCTCTTAACAAAACGTACATACTTGCTAAATTTGTCGTACCATCAGTATAGTGGATTCAGCATGAATCGCAGTTGGGATACAGACAAGAAGACAAAAAATTTAAAAATGCTAGAAATCTTTGTTTTTCCCCGCGTTGGTCCGGGCTCCTTTGTAGAATAGACCATCTGCCTTCCTTGCCAGGCAGCTCGTAAAAGGCGAGCATAGGTTCACCGTCACTAACACCGTGACATTTGACAAGGTGGTAGAGTTTAGCAGCGACTCGCCCGGATTGGTACCACCGCCTTACCTATTCCTGCCGCCATAACGTCAAGACGTGTTCCGGTTCGGAGGGTAAGGTAGCCGGTGAACTTACTTTTACTCAAGGCCTAGTATCCCGGCCTCAGGTTGGCAACGCACCATTACCACCTTTGGTGTCTCTAGGCGGCGTGTATTTCTTAACATCAGGAAATCCGTCTGCTTGTTTGCCTTCCAATATCATAAATAAAGAATAAAAGAATCTGTTCTGGTGTAATTTTTTTGCAACCTGCACCATTTTTTAAATCTATTATATGTACAGAGTCTAGCCTTCTAACAATTTATTATAAATGTAGATGAAGACATATATAGACATAGAACTTCGCTACACATTTCCATCTCTAGCACACTCTAGGTTAAAAAGAATTTATCAAAATTGTTACTGGTCTGTAAAATATAGTT
>NJDD01000799.1:60747-75756 GCA_002245505.1 Calephelis nemesis
TTTCTTAACATCAGGAAATCCGTCTGCTTGTTTGCCTTCCAATATCATAAATAAAAAATAAAAAAATCTGTTCTGGTGTAATTTTTTTGCAACCTGCACCATTTTTTAAAACTATTATATGTACAGAGTCTAGCCTTCTAACAATTTATTGTAAATGTAGATGAAGACATTTATAGACATAGAACTTCGCTACACATTTCCATCTCTAGCACACTCTAGGCAGAAAAGAATTTATCAAAATTGTTACTGGTCTGTAAAATATAGTTCGTCGTCTATAAAGAGGTACACAAAAATTCAGAATATTTTCCGTTATTTTCGTCACTTGCAAAATATACGGGAAGTTAAAACCACTTCTACACTTTTACAGTGTTTTTATGAAGTTAAATAAAAATAAAACAACAGTAGCCTGGAAATGTTTTATTTATCGAAACCCGGAGACCTACAAAACTAAAAAATGTAAAAGTGTGAAAATGTATTGGTTACTCATAATGATGGATATTCACCAAAAGACGATAATAAGAACTAAGTACTTTCACTTAAAATAAACTAAAAGTTATTAAAGTTTTCAAAAATATGAGATGAATTCGTACTTCTTTATTTCATTACGAATCTTAATCCTAATCCATCGTTTATTATAAATACTTTTAAGGTTAAACCGCTAGACCGATTTCAAAGATTATTATAGACCACAGTTAAAACAACTATAAGATTTATGTGAAAATCATAATTACTCTTTCCTAACTGAGCCAGAAGTACACAGTAAGTATACTATACTAATAAACAAGTACATGTATAAAAATAGTTCTTCTCTAATGTATGAATTAAATGATCTTATATAATGTAAGTAGATGGTAGAGAGTAGGTACACCAGATCGCCTGAATTGGTGCTAGCGCTATACTTATTCCTAAAGTCCGCGTTACTGGAATATTCCATGATAGACGGTAAGGTAGCTTTTAACTTGCTCACATGAATATAACTTTATACAGGGCATATTTGAAGTAATAGCTAAATTTTGAAAGACGGTTCAGAATCGGTAACCCTTTCGACCTATGAAGTAATAAAAAAATAAAAAAGGACAATTTATATTTTTTTTCTGACGCAAATAACAATATGTATGGTTAAAACATAAACAAAGAAACTGCACCTGCGTATTGCAATAACATGGGTAGTCTGGTGACGTCATAACTCGTACTACAGCTACGTAGTGTGACAACACTTGAAGTATTTTTGCGGACTTTTTAAATGAATGCTACAAGAGTAAATAATACAATTTGGCGATAATATAGCCTAGCTTTAACTGTCTAATATTGAAATAAAATAAAAATATGTGAAATTTAACCGGTCCTTTAAAATTTACACACTTTGAAAGTTTGAAGTTTGAAGTGAAAGATATATGCGTTGTTAATTTTTGTTAAAAAAATTAGACAAGTTTTTAGTAAATTTTCTAATGTTTAAAATAGTATTAAAATTTTGGTACGTACAGAAGCGTTTTGCAGAGTTATTGAATATGTATTGTTTTGGCATGTTTTAAAAGGTGAAATAAATGTAGATTACTGAAACTTTATTAATTATAATTAAACGATAAAAGCTATTTACAGATCTCCAACACAGAATTGTAAGGTAATAAACGTTTTAAAAGTTATTTAAACACTACTATAACTGTTTCAATGCTTTGGAATTCAGCTATAATAACCTAATTGCCAATAATTTAAGCCATAACGTTAAGCCAAAAAGCCAATGGAATTACAGAAACGATACTTGAAAATTATGAGTTCAGCCCACTTCAAACTAATGGCCCCTTTTGTTAGAAGTTTAAAACTGCTTGTAATGTCTATTTGTCTACATTGTAACTGGGCAGTTTGTGGAATTGTTCTCTATTGTTGATATTACAATCATTTGAGTTTAACTTCTTGTACACATACATACAAAATTATATTCAAGGTGAAAACGTTAGGGGTAAGGCTGGGTGACAAAGTGACAAATTTGATATTTCAATTAAACACTATTAAAATTAATTCATGAAAAGAAAACTTGTGATTTTTTTTTATTATGTTCAACATACATTATTTTCAATTTAAATATTTGATGAAAGTTATTAAAGATAGAGAAAACGCCGGGGTCACGTTTTGATCCGATATTGTAGAAGATCCGAACCTATATCGATATACACTGCATATCGATCTAAAGACCAAGACGCTGTTACCATGGGCGTTATCTTTATTAATGATAAGAATATCAGGATTTTATTTCAGACTAAAACCCAAATTTTAAAATAATTAGAAATAATTCTCCCCGTGTTGGTCCGGGTTCCTTTGCAGAATAGACCATCTGCCTTCCTGTCAGATAGCTCGTAAAAGGCGATCATAGGCTTACCGTCACTAACACCGTGACATCTGACTAGGTGGTAGAGTTTCGCAGCGACTCACCCGTATTGGTACCACCGCCTTACCTATTCCTGCCGTCATAACGTCATGACGTGTTCCGGTTTGGAGGGTAAGGTAGCCGGTAAACTTACTTTTGCTCGAGGCCTAACATCCCGGCCTCAGGTTGGCAACGCACCAATACCACCTATGGTGTCTCTAGACGTCGCGAATTTCTTACCATCAGGAAATCCGTCTGCTTCTTTGCCTTCCAATATCATAAAAAAAACCTAATTTAAGAGAGTACTAGCGAACTAGCGCAGTACTCTCTTGATGGTTAGAGATAACCGTGGCCTAGATACCGTAGATGTAGGTCCTGTAGCTGGGGTACAAAATAATAGTACTAAACTGGAGTATTAGGTTGTGTACTAGTCTACTGGCTACCCTTTTTTTTTAACGAGTGGAAATCCTCATGGATACTTGTCACTTTCGGGGGAAGTGACGGGTTATGCCGGACTTCTACTGGCTAAAACCGTCTACTGGCTACCCTACCCTCAGGACAAAATGATAATATTTTTACACAAAAATACATCTATCTATACATATAATACATCTGTAGAAGGGTCTGTACATTGAAAATACTTAGATTAGGTTAGGGATAACCGTGGCCTAGATACCGTAGATGTAGGTCCTGTAGCTGGGGTACAAAATAATAGTACTAAACTGGGGTATTAGGTTGTGTACTAGTCTATTGGCTACCCTTTTTTTTAACGAGTGGAAATCCTCATGGATACCTGTCACTTTCGGGGGAAGTGACGGGTTATGCCGGACTTCTACTGGCTAAAACCGTCTACTGGCTACCCTACCCTCAGGACAAAATGATAATATTTTTTACACAAAAATACATCTGTCTATACATATAATAAATCTGTAGAAGGGTCTGTACATTGAAAATTCTAAAAATAAATAGCAGGGGGTGTTACTGGATCGATACCAAACCCAAATATGTGATTAAAAAAATTGTTGTCTGTATGTTCAGGCACCACGTGAAAACTAACGGTTTGATTTCGATGAAACTTAGTATAATTATACCTTATTATCTTAGGCATAAAATGAGATATTTTTTATCCTGGAAAAATACGAAAAAAAAATTCTTAATTTTTCGGTTTTATCACGCGAAGACCGACATCCGCGCGGACGGAGCCGCGGGCGGAAGCTAGTAGGTAATAAAAATGTAATGTTTATACCCACTCGACTAATATTTTGATTAACAAATATACCTATTTATTTAATGTACCTAGATGTACAGTAAAAACAACTTATATAACTAAGCGACCTCCGAATTTTCTAATGGTAGTCTTCTACAAAAAACTGTTTAGGTATATACTCATCCGTTTTCTGCTTTGCTTTACAGTTTGCAGTCGAATCAATATTTTATAATGCTTAAATTATAAAAAGTATCTTCACGCTCATATCCTCGAAGAGGTAGGCAGAGGCACAACCAGGGCACCCACGACTAGTCGAAGATACTACGTACAATAAAATTCAAGATAAAATTAAGAGAGAATATTGTATGATAACTTCTTCAAGTTCTGGATCCAATCGGGATCAACCGGGAATCAAACCCGGGACCTCGTGAAGTCAAGTCCAACACTTGAACCTCTAGACCTCTGAGGCAAAAACTTTCTTTTAAAGAATAAACCAATTCTGATATAAGGTTAGACAATTGGCTGTAACTTCAAAGGGCCTGAAACGTGTGGTGAAATAAGGATTCTGAGCTCCGACTCATATAATTTTGCTTATTACTTACATTCATTAAATATTCTTCAGTACTTAATGGAATTCCTATACTCAATTTTAACACAAAGTTGCTTTAACCAACCTGATATTATATTTCGCTCTCGGCCTCTCAGTACTGGAATTCTAGGTATTTCAATAAATGGCACATGAATCGCTTGTTTGACCGTAACACACGCTCTTCCCGTCATTTTCTTTGTTCTTTACAATATTTCACAAAAGCCTTTGTTGCCGTTTTACTTGGTGTAAATTGATATTACAAAAGAATTTATGATTTCCATATGCTCGCCTAACTGTATATGGACTTGAATTGTAATAGAATAAGAATCTAAGAAAACTGAAGAGTATTATCGAATATGAAAGATTCTGGAATGTTCAGGAATAATATCTTTCTTTTTTATGTTATAGGAAGGCAAACAAGCAGACGGATTTCCTGATGTTAAGAAATTCACGCCGCCTAGAGACACCTAAGGTGGTAATGGTGCGTTGCCAACTTGAGGCCAGGATGTTAGGCCTCGAGCAAAAGTAAGTTAACCGGCTACCTTACCCTCCGAACCGAAGCACGTCATGACGTTATGGCGGCAGGAATTGGTAAGGCGGTGGTACCAATCCGGGCGAGTCGCTGCTAAACTCTACCACCTAGTAAAGTAGTAGTAGTAGACTAGAGAAGACACGGTACGTCTTTTTATATAATAAACGTATTGTTTGTTATTAAACAACTGAACAAATTAAGCTGTACTTTGTTTCGTGAAACTCGGGCAAAGTTATATTCCACTGAAAACCTTGACGTCCTCTAGGGATTTCCATTCAACGAGGATAAGCTGGATAGAAGAGTAATATTGATTAAAACTCTAAGGTCTGAGGATTATCAGTAACAAGATATTAAATAACTCGTTAATAATATTTTAAAACAAGATTTCAGTCCAATATTATTAATCCTTTGATACTTAAAGAGATAAGTAAATTGTAAATAAAGCGAATCATTATTTCTTTGGTATAATTAATTCGAAAATATTTATCTTGATTTCCAATTTCGTGCACAAGACTGAATCATTTAAAATGAATTTTATAAACGTAACATATTACACATACATACTTCTACATATTATTTCGACATCTCAATTAGTTTTCTGAGCTAGTTACAAAGAAAAAATTGTATAATAGAACTAGCGGCCCGCCCCGGTTTTGCACGGGTATAAAATATACATGTAAATCTTCCTCCTTAAACACTTTATTAAAAAAAATCGCATCAAAATCCGTTGCGTAGTTTCAAAGATTTAAGCGTACAAAGGGACATAGGAACAGAGGAAAAAACTTTGTTGTATACTATGTACCTAGTTATTTAGTACTTAGGACACATTATTATTTATATATTCACTTCTAGTAGCAGGTATATTCGAAAATATTTTTTTTATCAGAAAAACTCTGCAGCTTATGATGATAAATGTGACTACAATATAAGTGGTCTTCACTTTAAATACGTGACTTAGATTTCATAAAAAAAATATAGTAAAGTGTAAAGTGGTGTCAAGGGTCTCCGTAACCGGCATGTTTGTATGAAAAGGGTAATGAATGTGAAGGAAGCCAGACAGGTTTGTCAGGATCGTGAGACCTGGCAGTGGATACTCTCTGCCTACCCCGTAAAGGACTTGACGTGAAGCTATGTATGTATGTATAAATATAGTGTTCGAGCATGTAACCTCTTTTTTTTCCAAAGTCAGTTAAAAAACTCATCCAACCACCTTACGTGGGCATCTATAACTCTTGTCACGTACTTACTTGATACGAAGAGTTAAACTTTCGCATAACTTCCCAAACATGGTTTTTCACCAAACTTTGAACCTGGAATTTTTAAGAGGATGGTTAAGGAGTTGGAGGAGGAGGATGTAGCTAATATTTACTGCGGAAGTCAGTTGCAGCACTTTTTTCTACCAGGTAGCTCATATATTATATCATCAACATAAAACTACAATTAAAAATAATTTGAATGAAAACTAATGTGAAATGTGGCTTCAATCAGTAATATACAGTGGTCTAATACGGCTCTGTTTTTGAATTAAATACCTACAGCCGAGCGGTGTGTCAACACGCAATAGGGCTGCGTTTTCAGTTTTATAACTACATCTGTCTATTTGAATTTCTTTTTAATTTGGTAACCACAAATATTATATTTTTAACACATGAAAATCGTTTAATAAATAATAACAATTCAACAAAAATGCATGTGATATTTTTAATTAATAAATTTTATAGAAATCCATCGTCAGCCGCACAAGCGAAGCTCCAAAATAGCACAATGTAGTGTATATGTTTTTTGTAATATAAAGTAAATACTTGGATTTATTAAACCAAAACGACATTCACAAATCGCATGCTTACCAATTGCTTAGAAAAAATTAAAAACGATTTTACATTGTCATTGCGGCACAAAATAATTTGTGGGCGCAACCGCGAATGATGTGTACCAAGTGCATACCAAACCCGAGCCGCATAGGTGTACACGTGTTTTCGCCCAATTCTACGAAGATACTGTTTATAACATTCGCCTCTGTGGTCCAGCGGTTCAGTTGTTGGACTTGACTGCAAGAGGACCCGGGTTCGAATCCCGGGTCGATCACCAAAAAGAAATTGGGTTCTTCCAATTTTCAAATAAAATAAATGTTGCTGGGGATTGGAAATGTGCCCGGTTAGCGATAGGCTTGCCACTTATCACATTCTGGGACTTAGTATCTTCGGCTAGTCGTGGGTGCTCTGGTTGTGCCTCAACCTACCTCTTCGGGGATATGGGTGTGAAGATAACAGTAAGCTTCAATACTAGAAGTGATATTGTAGATAAACTTATCAGTGTAGTACTTGAAGTTCTAGTCAGTTGAGAATCAAACCAACTTCGAATAATAGCTGATTTATCATTCAGAACTAGTGTTGTAGTAGACAGCGACAAAACTCCATTGAAGTTGGGCAACAAACAAACTCAACAATTTTGGATACTGAATAGTGTAGTCCGAGTAACAGTTAGTATTTTAACGAGGTTTAAACAATGAGTTATATTTCAGTTTAAGTAGAAAATACCGAGGATGTGTTTGCGCTGGAATACGTTTAATTTGGGAGTTTATTAATTAATGTGTATAGTCTTATTACAATGCTGTCTCTATAATTTTAAGCCCACTGTAGTATTCGCGCATTACTACTTTACTTATTCGCAAACTTTACTTACTTTCGCGCGTTATTACTTGTTCGCAAGAGAACGAGGGTATCCGACATAGTTCAGAGAGTCAGCAAGCTGAAGTGGCAATAAGCAGGCCACATTGCTCGCAGAACCGACAACCGCTGGGTAAGAAACGTTCTCGAGTGGCGGCCTCGCAGAGGAGGACTTGGTGTTGGACGACCTCTCACCCGGTCGACTGATGATCTGGTCAAAGTCGCGGGGATTCGCTGGTTACAAGCGGCTGGTGATCGTGACTTGTGGCGCTCTTTAGGGGAGTCCTATGTCCAGCAGTGGACGTCTTCCGGCTGATGATGATGATGATGATGTAGTATTCGCCTGCTATGGTAATCAATAATCATAAAGAGGTTCAGGTTTGATTCATATTAAAGCAGAAATTTGTATGATTAACGTACATTTTCTGGGTGTGGATTTATTAAATTTCTTTCGGCATCTATGTATGTATTTTAATTTAAAACTTGCGTATTAGTCTAATATTAAAATAATTACATCTACATAAAAATTAAATCGGTAGAAGAGTAAGCCAAAATCGATATGATGAGGGTGATTTTGCTGAGCACCAACCAAACTTATTTTGTATGTATGCTATCTTTTTCCAATTAAACAAAAGAAAAGAGATGGAACATTTTAAAAACGCAGATTAGTCCGGATATGTCGCGCTCAGTACCGCGTCAAACGAGTGACATAATATAGTAGAAGATCCGAACCTTAATCTACTTACACCGAGCTGATAATAGAATAAAACATATTTTACCTTCAAATAAGCATATTAGCGATCATATTACAAGTGGGTTGCCTTAACAAATCCCAGACCGGACATTATTAATTGTTTAAAAAAATGTTTTTCATGTCTTCAGTTTTTTTTAAGCAACTCTAAATATCAAGACAAATTATAATACCTTTGTAAAAAATGTGAAAAAATGGTGATACATTTTTTTTCTATTATCCGATTCCGTGAAAGTAACTAGCATCGACAATTATTATCTGTTTATACTTAGCAATCCAGATATAATATAACAGGCAGTCCAACTTTTGGAACTTTATTTTATACCTACTTTAAGTCGAAATAAAAATGTAATATTGCAGCAATTAATGAATAAAAAACATTATAAAAAATAAAAAAAAATCCAGAATTTTTTTATGCAACCCATTTTTAATATATTTTCTGATCTACTAAATTTGCTATAAAACCGGTTCCTTAACTTACCTTGATCTTATCGATCGATTAGTCGATCTTAGACCAGTATTTATCAAATTCAAATTCAAATTATTTTTATTTTGTAGGTAAGTCATCTTACTCTTAAAACACGTCAATGTTACTTACCTAAATAAAGTTATCCATATACAAATAATTACCTACATCACAAAATAAACTTAACAATATTTATTATTTAAACAGATTATTATTGACATATTGAGTACTCATAGTAACCTAGACTACGTATAATAAAATGATAACTATACAGTGGGTACATAAAAATAAAGCTACCGACTTTATATTAATGTACCCAATCCATAAAGTAACATAAATAAACATTTTGTTTCCCCAAAAATTAGGGAGAAATATGTAAATTACTAACGTTTGTCAGTTAATTGTATGTTTTTAATCATATTAACATAGGTAAGAAAATCATAAAATAATAATATAAAGAAAATAGATAATCAATTTGTATTATCCTCTACACATACGTGATTTTAATAGTTTTACTGAAATCTAGAGTTTTAGTCAAGGGTTGAGTGTTAATTTAAAAAAGGGTCTTAAAAAAAAAACTGTTGTTACGAAGATGATTTGCTAAAATTGTGAAAATCTCCAGCTTCTGCACTAGATTATGAAATGTTTAAAAAAATATTGCACAGTTATGGTGTTCAAACACCAAACAAATTTATTAACAAGTATCGAACTAGATCCAGGGCTATTGTCGAGACACGCGACCAATCTTAGCGCACTACAGTCTAAAAGTAATATTCGTCGCGTCGCTTCGGCTCTGCGCCAGTATGAGTTGAGCCTAAAAGTCTATAGAAATCATGTACAAACTAATCTGACAGCACCTAACGTGTTTTGTTACTTTTTGTTGCTATTGTTGAAAGATAACTTAAAATTGTTTAGTGGGTGTGCGCAACAAAATAACTGTTACAATTTTTAACTAATTATTTTCAAATATCTCAAAATAACACTTAAGGTTCAATTCAATTATTATTTGAGGTATAAATATATAAAATAGCAATATAAAAAATCTTTATATGATTGACTCTATTAACGCTACAAACACAAGTTATTAAACCCTATGGTTTTTAAGCGATTCAAAAAAGAAGAAAGCACCTATGTTTTTTATCAATTTTGCCGTCATTTCTAAACGAATATTAAAATTTTCGTTTTGTTTGAACGAGGTGATAACATTGCCACCAAATCTGGTACTGATGACGGTATCCACGGGAAATTGACGATAATTAATATTTAGAATTAATTAAAGACTAATTAGAATCGAATTCGGTTTTTACAGTTCTAGTGCACTTAAATTATTGTTGTATAGATAATATTTAAGGGCACAATTTTACACAATAGATAAAAAGAAGATTATAGATAAAAGTATAAGCTTTCCTCCAAGCTTATAATTTTATAATCCAAATTAATCCGTGAGTCAACAATTAACACATAATAAAGCTTTTCAGAAGGCTTTTTCAGCAACGAGATTAATATTTCGTTTATAAAATATGTCCTTCATAAAATTCCAACGGAGAATTAATTTATTTCTACCAAAGGGATAATACTTTAACTCCCTTTAAAGGATTTTATTTGAATTCAAAAAATAAGGTTTTATGAACGTTGGGATGTTTATTAATTTAAGTACCTGAATCTATATAATATTATGAGTATATACATATAAAACCTATTGAGTGTGAAGCATTGCGATTCCTGGAAACCTGTAAAACTTTTTTTGAACTGGGATATTGCGCGAGGAATTTAGTCATGAAATATCTACCTAGGTCTCCCAGATACCTACGACCACCCACTTTCGGATCGTATCTGTTCTATTATAATAATTTTTCATCTGCCATCTGCCGAGCGGTCCGGGTGTTGAACTTGACTGCATAAGGTTTCGGGTTCGAATCCCGGGTCGGCCAACAAAAAGGAAATTGGATTTTTCCAATTTTCTAATAAAAAAAAATATTGGTCGGGATTGGAAACGTGCCCGGTTGGCGATAGGCTTGCCACCTATCCCATTATGGGACTTAGTATCTTCGGCTAGTCGTGGGTGCCCTGGTTGTGCCTCTACCTACCTCTTCTGGGATATGGGCGTAAAGATAGACACTAAGTCCCAAAATATGATAGATGGTAAGCCTGTCGCCAATCGGGCACATATCCAATCCCAGGAAAAAATATTTTTATGAGATATTAGAAAAACACATTGTCTTTTCATTGCTCGACCCGGTTACGAAGCCCCATGAAGTGAAGTCCAACACCTGGACCGCTTGACAACAGAAGCTATTACTAAAGGCTCTACTACTAAAGTTAGTTAAAATATATTTATCAGTTATAAACCAATAACTACTAATATGCTCATATATATATTATGTGAAAAAATGCACATACCTGTTTTCATCGTTTATTTCTTTTCTTTGTCTTGTTATTCTCATTTCTCAGGGTTAGAATTCTAACCTTATTAGTAAGTCGGCTGGTACTTTTTAGACCGCGATAGAGTAATTGTAAAAGATTACAAACCTGTCTTCGTTTCAACACAACACAAACACACAAAATATTATTTGTAAATATAAAATACACACTCAAATAAAACACATACTTATACTGAAATTAAACACATACTCATTTGTATATATAATATACACAAAATATGTTGTATATTGTTTTTTCTATTCTGTATTTTAAGTTATTTGGTTACTTTACACTTAGTGTTGCCTGTACGAGTATCTGCAGTTTTAAAACTTACCATCTAAAACTTACAAAAAAATACGGAACTATCTGTTACAAAATACCTACAACAAAACAAAAAATGTTTTTTTATGTTATAGGAAGGCAAACAAGCAGACGGATTTCCTGATGGTAAGAAATTCACGCCGCATAGAGACACCAAAGATGGTAATGGTGCGTTGCCAACCTGTAGTCAGGACGTTAGGCCTCGAGCAAAAGTAAGTTTACCGGCTACCTTACCCTCTGAACCGGAACACGTCATGACGTTATGGCGGCAGGAACAGGTAAGGCGGTGGTTCCAATCCGGTCGAGTCGCTGCGAAAGTCTACCACCTAGTCAGATGTCACGGTGTTAGTGATGATAAGCCTATGCTCGCCTTTTACGAGCTGCCTGACAAGAAAGGCAGATGGTCTATTCTGCAAAAGAGCCCGGACCAACACAATTTATAAAATATGATCACGCGTTAATGAAATTAAGCCCAATTTACATTTTGACTTTTATCCTTATCCCACGGGAACCCGTTTAGTAAACAGGATAGGCGTATTCTAAAACGTTTAATGGAATATAAAGTATATACCAGCTAAATTTTGTTACCAACCGTTGAATGGATTTAGCATGAATCGTGGTCATGGTATAGACCGAAAAAAATTATAAAAATCTGGTTTTGCCACTTTTTTGTCATCTGCGCGTTATTATTAAGGAACCTCAATGTTCTAAATTCAATTATCTACGGTTTTGTCATAAATATATGTCATATAGATAACTCAAAATCCATTTGTTGGATCTTGACGAATTTTTTATGGAAGCGTTTCGAAAGCTTGACCTATCTTATAAAAAAGGATCATCAAAATCAATTCGCAGTTGACGGAGTAATCGTAGAATAAACATACAAAAGAAGAAAAACCTACTTTACAACGTAAATAAGATAGAAATACTTAAATCTAATTTTCGTCTGCTCGAGAACACTACGTGGTACTTAATTTACGTTTATTACCGTTAACGTAATATACGTTTAGACGTGACTGTTTGAAAGTACGATATCCTCATGTTTTTTATATGAGAGGTCAGCGAACCAGTACACGTCTCTTTTTTTTTATACAACCTGATGGAAAGTGATCACCACTGCCCACGGACATCCACAACACCAGGAGTATCATAGATGCGTTGCCAACTTTTGAAGAATGCGTACGCTCTTTTCTTGAAGGTCCCTGAGTCATAATTGTTTGGGAATAACGCCCTCGGTGACTGATTCCACAAAGGTGTCTCTTCCTTATTAGATACGACCTTGGCTTATAGATGCAATAGATGGTGTAGGTGTATTTTTATCCTGTACCCGGGATGTTAGGCTCATTATGCTAAAAGCTGCCCTATCTTTTGGACCAATATACTGCGGAGTCATCACCTCTGTGGTCTAGCGGTTCAGTTGTTGGACTGGACTGCATGAGGTCCCGGGTTCGAATACCGGGTCGGGCAACAAAATAAAATTGGGTTTTTCCAATTTTCTAATGAAAAAAAAATGTTGCTCGGGATTGGAAATGTGCCCGGTTGGCGATAGGCTTGCCTCCTATCACATTGTGGGACTTAGTATCTTCTTCTAGTCGTGGGTGCCCTGGTTGAGCCTCTGCCCATCCCTTAGGGGATATGGGCGTGAAGATACTATACTGCGGAGTCACTGTAGGGGCAGGAATATGTAAGGTGATGGATCCCCTCTCTTATTGGGGATTCGCGTTTCGGTTGGAGGGTAGGGTAGCCGGTTTATGTACTTACGCAGGAGGCTGACCATCCTAGCCTCAGGTTGACAACGGACCATTACCACATTTGGTGTCTATAGGCGACGGCAGTTCTTACCATCAGGAAATCCGTCTGCTTGTTGTCTCCCTATAACATAAAAAAAGTGGCCGATGGTCTTCATTTGTGTAAACTGGTCCGGTCTACATTGCAGAATAGAGCATCTGCTTTCCTACCGGGCAGCTCGTAAAAGGCGAACATAGTCTTACCGTCACGAACACTGTGATATCCTACTTGGTGGTAGATTGGTGGCAGCAATTTGCCCGGATTGGTACCACCGTCTTGCCTATTTCTGCCAACTTAACGTTATTGATTGCCGTTGACGTGTTCCAGTTCGAATGGTCCGGTAGCCGGTAAATTTTGCTCGAGGCCTAACATCCTGGCCTCAGGTTAACAACGCACCATTACCACTTTTGGGGTCTCTAGGCAGCGTGAATTTCTTACTTTCAGGAAATCCGTCTGCTTGTTTGCGTTCTAATATCATAAAAAAATAAAAAATAGTATTTCGTGTTACCCGTTATGTGAATTGAACCCGGAAACTAATTTAATCAGTAACAACTACAGAAGCGTAAAATATTTATTATTTAGTTTTTTTTTTATTTTCACACTATTTCATAAGAAAGAAAGAAAGAAAATTATTTATTTGCGGAAATATGTGTGTAAATGAGATGTTACAAAAATATTTAAGTATATCAACATATTCTACCATATTTTGGTGTGCAAATATTTTAACATATTTAAATGACATGAAAAATATTTACATAGTTTTAAATTTTAATGAAAATGTAGCCTCTGTGGTCCAGCGGTTCAGGTATTGGATTTGACTGCATGAGGTACCGGGTTCGAATCCCGGGTCGAGCAACAAATATGAAATTTGAATTATCCAATTTTCTAATAAAAAAACTATTGCTCGGTATTGGATATGTGCCCGGTTAGCGATAAGCTTGCCACCTATCCATATTGTGGGACTTAGTGTCTTCGGCTAGTCGTGGGTACCCAGTTTGTTCCTCTGCCTACAACTTGTGGGATATGGGCGTGAAGATACTTTTTAATGATTAAAAAATATATTTGTAAAATAAAAATATTGCTTGTATTTTGAATGTTAGTAGGGAGTAATTAATACGTGGTAAAATAATAAAACAAATAATGTATGCCATTAACGATCATTTTTCATCACGCTTATTTAATAAACCCAATACTAATTAAATTAATTAACATGTGGGCGCACTCAATCCGAAGCTCGAGATATTTATCCTTTATCCCAGAGGTTCCCAAACTTTTGACAATACCCTTATATTCTATGTTTTTTTTTTAATTTAGACAAAAAATTGTGGACCCGAAAAGCAACAAGTTTTTTTGTACGACAAATCTAACATATACCTGTAGTAAAAAAATCTTATCGCTTAGACAATTACTTTTAACAAAGAATTACTTTAGCAGCTTAACGTTTAATAATAACTAGTGGTCGCCCATTGGTCGAAATTCAGTCATAATAAATTTTAATGTCTTGTTGATAAGTACGCCATCTTCATTTTTCAAGACCAACTACTTTGTCTCCAAACTTTTTTAGTGCGCCGTATCTGATCTTTTATCGTTATCATCATTTTATTTGTTTGTGCGTGTAAAATGAGCATTATCGCCTCTGTGGTCTAGCGGTCCGGGTGTTGGACTTGACTGCATGAGGTCCCGGGTTCGAATCCCGGGTCGGCCAACAAAAAGAAAATTGGATTGTTCCAATTATCTAATAAAAAAATTGTTGGTCAGGATTGGAAATGTGCCCGGTTGGCGATAGGCTTGCCAACTATCACATTGTGGGACTTAGTGTCTTCGGCTAGTCGTGGGTGCCTTGGTTATGCCTCTGCCTACCTCTTCGGAGATATGGGCGTGAAGATACTTTTTTATAAGCATTATT
>NJDD01000799.1:77850-89017 GCA_002245505.1 Calephelis nemesis
AGATGTTACAAAAATATTTAAGTATATCAACATATTCTACCATATTTTGGTGTGCAAATATTTTAACATATTTAAATGACATGAAAAATATTTACATAGTTTTAAATTCTAATGAAAATGTCGCCTCTGTGGTCCAGCGGTTCAGGTATTGGATTTGACTGCATGAGGTTCGAATCCCGGGTCGAGCACCAAATATAAAATTTGAATTATCCAATTTTCTAATAAAAAACAATTGCTCGGTATTGGATATGTGCCCGGTTAGCGATAGGCTTGCCACCTATCCATATTGTGGGACTTAGTGTCTTCGGCTAGTCGTGGGTACCCAGTTTGTTCCTCTGCCTACATCTTGTGCGATATGGGCGTGAAGATACTTTTTAATGATATAAAAATATATTTGTAAAATAAAAAATATTGTTTGTATCTTGAATGTTAGTAGGAAGTAATTAATACGTGGTAAAATAATAAAGCAAATAATGTATGCCATTAACGATCATTTTTCACCACGCTTATTTAATATACCCAATACTAATTAAATTAATTAACATGTGGGCGCACTCAATCCGAAGCTCGAGATATTTATCCTTTATCCCAGAGGTTCCCAAACTTTTGACTATACCCTTATATTCTATGTTTTTTTTTATTTAGACAAAAAAATTGTGGACCCGAAAAGCAACAAGTTTTTTTGTACGACAAATCTAACATATACCTGTATTAAAAAAATCTTATCGCTTAGACAATTACTTTTAACAAAGAATTACTTTAGCAGCTTAACGTTTAGTAATAACTAGTGGTCGCCCATTGGTCGAAATTCAGTCATAATAAATTTTAATGTCTTGTTGATAAGTACGCCATCTTCATTTTTCAAGGCCAAACTTCTTTACTCTCCAAACTTTTTTAGTGCGCCGTATGTGATCTTTTATCGTTATCATCATTTTATTTGTTTGTGCGTGTAAAATGAGCATTATCGCCTGTGTGGTCTAGCGGTCCGGGTGTTGGACTTGACTGCATGAGGTCCCGAGTTCGAATCCCGGGTCGGCCAACAAAAAGAAAATTGGATTGTTCCAATTTTCTAATAAAAAAATTGTAGGTCGGGATTGGAAATGTGCCCGGTTGGCGATAGGCTTGCCACCTATCACATTGTGGGACTTAATGTCTTCGGCTAGTCGTGGGTGCCTTGGTTATGCCTCTGCCTACCTCTTCGGGGATATGGGCGTGAAGATACTTTTTTATGAGCATTATTATTGAAAAATAAAAGCGTTCTGCACTTCTCCTACACTTAGACTATAAGCGCCAAATATAAAGATAACATAAATGATATCTTTAGAAATTTTTGAAGTATTCGTTAATAGTGCTATATTAAAATTAATAAATTACTTTAACTAATTGAATTAAAATTATTATTTTATTTATTTAATTATTTTAATAATTAATAGAAGCAGTCAGATGTACAACCACGACACCTGCAATTAGCCGAAGGTAATATTTAATTATACGACGTAATAAATGGTAACTTTATCGATTACTTATACAACACTTACGTTACATTTATCCATTTACGGAAGAAGTTTTTTTTAATAAAAGTTAAAAATATACATGACTTAATATATGCGAACACCCATTTATGAATAGTTATGAGTATAATCTATATATGAGTATATATAGGAGTATATATATGAGTATAATATATATCGCCTCTGTGGTCTAGATCGCCTCTGTGGTCTAGCGGTACAGTTGTTGGACTTGAATGCATGGGGTCCCGGGTTCGAATCCCGCGTCGGGCAACAGAAAGAAAATTGGGTTTTTCCGATTTTCTAATAAAAAGAGATGTTGCTCGGGATAGGATATGTGCCTGGTTGGCGATAGGCTTGCCACCTATCACATTGTGGGACTTAGTATCTTCGGCTAGTCGTGGGTGCCCTGGTTGTGCCTCTGCCTACCTCTTCGGGGATATGGGCGTGAAGATACTTTTTTTTTATGAGTAGAACTCTGACTTTCTTGAAGAATTCCTTCAAAACAAGAACTTCGTAAGATGTCATTACCAATTTATTTGTCAATAACATAATGATCATGACCAGGTGGCAGAATTTCATGATGACTTGTTCGGCATCTGCCTTCCTTGCTAGGCAGCTCGTAAAAGGCGAGCATAGGCTTACCGTCACTAACACCGTGACATCTGACTAGGTGGTAGAGTTTAGCAGCGACTCGCCCGGATTGGTACAACCGCCTTACCTATTCGTGCTGCCATAACGTCATGACGTGTTCCGGTTCGGAAGGTAAGGTAGCCGGTAAACTTACTTTTGCTCGAGACTTAACATACCGGCCTCAGGTTGGCAACGCACCATTACCACCTTTGGTGTCTCTAGGCGGCGGGAATTTCTTACCGTCAGGAAAACCGTCTGCTTGTTTGCCTTCCAATATCATAAAAAAATATCATATCTTTGTCGTGGCTCAATATGGAAGTTGTGTAAATCAATAAATTTACATAGGTGTCGTTTTTTCAGATTAGAAATGTACTATTAAATTCTTTGGTGGTTAAGGTAATACATATTTTTTCATAATAAAGTTTATTTGTTTCTTAAAAAATTACTTACATTGGTGGAAATACACACCCCCTTCCGATAGACGGAAATTATTTTACAATGCCCCTGAGATATTGCGGCGCAAAGTGTGTCGCCATACATAGTTTGGAAACCCCTGCTGTGTCTATCTAAATATTAAACACCGCAAAGTTTGAAGAATTAATCTACTCTTTCCACATCAGAGATTTTGTGAAATTCAGAAAGTAATAAAAATGATATATATTTATAACAACACAAGAGAAGCAGGTATTTTTAAATAATAAAAAATCTAAAAAACAGACGGATTTTTTCCAACTTAGTTTTGAATGGCAAGCCCATCACCTAAATTAATACTCTTTTTTAGAGACAAGAAAACGATAGTCGAAATGTAGTTGCCCGTCCCGGCTTTGCACGGTTACAAAATATACATATAAACCTTCCTCTTTAATACATATAAAAAGTAGGCAACTTTGTTTATTTTAAAAAAAATCCGCATCAATATCCGTTGCGCAGTTTTAAAGATTTAAGCATACAAAGGGACATAGGGGTAGAGGAAGCGACTTTGTTTTTTAGTTTAGGATTCGAATCCGTCCCGGATTCGAATCCTAAACCAGTCCAGTCAAGTCCAACAACTGAAACGCTAGACCACAGAGGACAGGACCATATTTTTTATTCTTTTATTTATATTAAAATAAACATGTAATTCAATCAGACGAATATGTATAACTTAATATATAAAGGCAAAACGGTTCGTTGCTTGTTTGAATTGAATACACTCCAAAACCAAGATACCGATTTAAAAAATCGTTGATCATTAAAATCCTATTTAATTCCTGATGAACATAAGCTCAATTTCAACTCTTAACAAATATCAACACGTACGAAGCCGGGGCGGGTCGCTAGACACTAATAAGACATAGAATTATTTATTTAAGTTTAAAGAATTTAATTCTCTGACAAAACAGAAAGTTTTACTATTACACTATGGCTACAGACTAGGTATTTTTTTTTACTTATTTTTGTACTAATTTGAAAAATTACCTGCATCATCAAAACTTTGTTTATACCCAAATATAAAGAAGAAGCAAACAAAGACACAGGACGCCCACGACTAACCGAAGATACTAAGTCCCACAGTGTGATAGATGGCAAACCTATCGCCAACCGGGCACATATCCGATCTCGGGCAGCATTATTTCGTTAGAAAATTGACAATATTCATTTCCTTTTTTTGTTGCGCGACCCGGGAATCGAACCCGGGACATGAAAGAGTCAAGTCCGCGCTGGACCGAAAACCACAGAGGTGATAAATAATAATAACAGTCTCTTGTTAAGGTCTACCTGCTAGGTAGACTTGCTCAAGTAGTCTTCCACCTCGGCTATAAGAAAGTAACGCACCTACAAAATCCATGGTGTCTATAAGCCGGTTATATTATGTTACTATCAGGAGAGCTATGTGCTTGTTTGCTATCTTATGGTTTAAAAAAAGTTAATTTAAAGGTTTCAATAATTATTTACACTTTTTATTTAATAACACACTGAAAGAAATATAAAACAAACAAAGAAGTCAATTAAATACTTCACTAGGGCTTTAAGTAGGTCTCAGAACATTAACTAATTATTGTTCTGAGGACTAGGTAGAGTTTTTTCATGACTTATGATGTCTTATCTAATCTGTGACCATAGCAACAATATTGCCACTGTGATATTTCTGTCTGTATGTCCAATTATTAATATCAAAGATAGTTAAATATTGGTAGTTATCAATAGTCAGACTAGCAACGCACCACTACCAACTTTGTGGTCTATATAATATGATGTGTAGTTTTATTTTCAGGAAATTAATCGTTTATATATTTTAATTCGTTTTAAAATTTGAAAAAATAACGTGCTACCAATGATTTATTTAAAAATAACTATACCTTTTAAAATTTTCATAAATGCAACACATTTTTTATAATATTTTATCGTATAAAGAGTATTATTGAACTACAACTACATAAATATACATTGATATGTAACACACTAATAATAAGAAAAAAGTAGTTATTTTTCATAACAAAAATACGTAAACTTACCATATAACAAAGACTAAAAGTTCAGAAACTGAAGCGGAAATCCTTTAAAATGTCAGTTCACCATTTCACAAAAAAATACAATCACTTGATAGTCTCCTAACAGTTATTGCCCATTTATTACGGTGCCTTCTAGACTTGTAGACACTCGAGCTACGCCGTAGCTCCCGATACGTGCGTATCACGTAGCTTTGTAGTTACACTGGAGTACATTCGCTACGGAGCAAACTTCCGACTTTTCACGATCCTGTCCGAACAAAACCGACGTTATAAGCCGTGATTGATATCAAATGTAATGCGAAGAATGAGTAGTTCAGGGCTTTTTGTTTTAAGGATTAGTTTTTGTCCTCGACCATATATTTCACTGGAGAATAATATATCCTCATATTACGTAGTTGTTTTATTTTCTTCTCTTTTGATTTGAAATTCAGCTTGATTTTAACACTAAGTTAGATTTATGAGATTATGCTTACCTGTTTTTTTATTTATCTGTGACATCCGTAGGGTAAGTTTCTTAATTTTTAATATTTTTGTAAAAAAGGGTGATGGAAATGCTTTCAAATAATTATTAAGATTTATTTATAGTAATGGTAAATTATAATTATAAAATCAAACACAAATTTTAGCAGAAAAAATAAGATTTATTAGATTATGCGTATCTGTTTTTTTATTCATCTGTGGCATCCTAATGGTAAGGTTTTAGATTTTATTTTTATATGGGAAGTGTGAAGACAAAGGGAGTGTTAGTTCGTGAATAAAGTATCTTCACCCCTTTATGGGAAGAGGTAGGCAGAGGCACAACCAGGGCACCCATAACTAGCCGAAGACATCGCCTCTGTGTTCTAGTGTTCCGGCAAAACTTTACCTCTTGAGGTCCAGGATTCGATCCCCGGGTCGAGCAACAAAAAAATAGAAAATGCGTATTTCCAGTTTCGGGATTGATTATATAACTGGAAGGCAATATGCTTGCCATCTATAACATAGCTTCATAAATGACAATAATATTGAACTTAATAGAACAGTATCACTATGGAGGATACTCAAAGCTGGGAAAAGCGGAACATGAAATTTAGAAAGGAAAATCGTGCATCTCGCTAGTATTGTCACTAGGATGATCATGATAACGAATGCCAAGTGAACAACATCGAGGACTTAAACTAGTGTTGTAGTAGTGTTGTTCCGGGCTCCTTCGCAGAGGGTACCATCTGCTTTCCTGCCAGGCAGCTCGTAAAAGGCGAGCATAGTCTTAACGTGACTAACACCGTGACATCCTACTAGGTGGTAGAGTTTTGCAGCAACTCGCCCGGATTGGTACCTACCGCCTTATCTAATTCTGCCGCCATAATGTCCAATACTTGCCGGTTTGGAGGGCAAGGTAGCCGGTAAACTTACTATTGCTCGAGGCCTAACATCCCGGTCTCAGGTTGGCAAGGCACCATTACCACCTTCGGTGTATCTAAACGTCGTGAATTTCTTACTATCAGGAAATCCGTCTGCTTGTTTGCCTTCCATTATCATAAAAAATGTATATATGATATAATATTCTAGTGTTTAGCGAACACAACCGTTTCGTTCTAAAATATTACATAGAATTTTAACGATTATAATTAGAATATCATTATCGCACTTTCAACTTCCTTTGTCGTCATTTTAATGAGAGTTTGGAAGCACCTCTTCGAATTTTAATTAATCATTACTTTTCCACAGTTTCATCATTTTATTTTATAATATGAACTACAATTATAATTTATACGATATAATAATTGATTATTAATAATAATAGTTGTGTAATACAAAAAAAATAGAAATTTAAGAATCATTATGTAAAATTTTTATATTTTAACAATGTGGCAAAAAGAAGCAAACTGTAAATATTTTTAACTAGCAGACCGCGCCGGTATCGCACGGTTATGAAAAATACATAGAAGCCTTCCTTTTCAATTACTTTATCTTTAAAAGAAAACCGCATCAAAATCCGTTGCGTTATTTTAAAGGTTTAAGCATACAAAGGAACACAGGGACAGAGGAAGTGACTTTGTTTTATGCTATGTGGTTATTTGTAACTTGTTTAATTTATTAATATGTAATGCAAACTTAAATATTGTTAGTGTGAAGTGGTCACACCCGGATAAATCTTTAGAAGGTTTTTGGTTTTGGAGACAAATGTATGTTATATTTATTTTCTAAAATGTCAATAAAAAAATTAAAAAAACGATGGGCTGCACACCAGGAGTTCAAAAAAATTTGAATACTAACGTCGTGCACTTTTTGATATTTTGGAAGGAATTTGAATTTTTATTTAAATCAAATATGACAATACAAACATTCGCGCAAGCGCCCTGCGCCATTTTACGAATTTTCGAGGAGGTCACGTATCCAGACGCGAGTGTAGAAGTTTTTACCTAGCCTAAAAAAAGTGCGCAACGCCGCTAAAGAAACTATAGACGCCGCCATATTGGCCTCGGCTGCTCTGACATCACCGTCACGCGACATGCGACACACAGACCATAAATAATTAAACGATGTAATAAAAGTTTCACTTTAATAAAATGAGCTAAATTATTTAATTGTTAACAAGTAAGCCATACGCTTTACACATTTCAATTTAATAGACACTTAAGCATTTTATGGATTCAGTAACAATTAATACAAACAAATTATATATTTAGTTTAGGCTTACACGTTTAATGGTTAAATTTAACAACTTAAACTGTTTAATATAAAGTACTAGCCGACCCGGTAAACTTCGTAATGCTTGACATTAACAACTACTAACAGTTTGTATGAATAAAATTTTACCCACTATCGGGTGTCATCCTCCTGTTAAATCAGTATTTGTGTGATGAATAAAGAAAATGGACACTACGAGTATGTTTGTATATTTTCAATCGATCAGAAATGAGTTAGTAGGCTGTGTTCTTGAAGATTCCTAAATATTATTTTAGAAATAACGTTTAGTAACTGATCCCTGGAAGGTGTGGTTTTAGATTTTTTGTAATTACTAGCCCTTAAAGGGTTCCGTATTGTAGCTAGCGTGGATAGGGGGTGTATATTGATAGTAGCAATGTTAGCTAAATGTCGCGAAATACCAAAGTAATTGTTTGTTAAATAACCTTATTTGCCTAGTATTTGTATACAAGACAAAGTTTTATTTTAAAGGTTTTTAACACAATCATTCAATGTATTTTTTATTTGAAAGGTCTCCACTTTTTAACTGACTTTGAAAAAGGAGAAGGTTAAGTGTTTATTTCCTATATTTTTTAAATTTTAAGTAATCGTTTTTTATCTGGACATACATATTTTTTGCGTAACTAGATAAATCCGTTACTGAAATCGATGTCGTGTTTTTTCTCTCAATTTGTGCTTTTGATTTTGTATTATTATATACGTGTGTGTGAGTGTGTGTGTTTTTCGGTCGGATTTTGAATCGATGGACCAAAATTAATGCGGATTTTTCGTTTTGAAGACTCACATGATCGAGATGGCTGTTAGCTACATTACATACAAGTTTGGTCTGCGGTTATTAAACATTTTAATTATACTTTTGTTTTAAAATCCTAAAGTAGTTCACAGAACATTTACCTACCAAGTATGACCTACTATTTAGTTTTAATAGTTTAGAAAAATGATTGTGATATACGGATGCCCAGATAGAGGTACATATTTAATCTATAAGGGATCCACACCATTCAGTTGCGAAGATCTAAAAAAGTGCTGAAATTAAAATATATTTTATATGTTTGTTTCAAAACAATATCAAACTACACACTGCATTTTGTAGATAGATATGGTTGATTGTGAATTATGTATACGATATTTTATTTACTGGCATCGCAACCCGAGTATTATTAGGTTAAGTAAGGGTGATCAACGGTATAGTGCTGAAAACCGTTCCGGCAAAGTACGAATAATAGTTCTGATCCTTAAGGGTCGATCTCCATTGATGTCACAGTAAGGGTTCTTAAGGAACTTTATCTTGTATAACGTTAGTGATTACAAAATGACATTCGTTCTTGTTGGTTTTCCATTCTACTTAAGTATGTACAGTTCAAGTCAAAAGTATTTCTTTCTTTCTTTAGCTTTTGGCAATTATGTTAGTATTTTGCAATTAGTCAAGTATAATTTTTTATCAATTTGCATCAAATTTACAAAAATCGGCATTTAGTTATAATTGGTCATAGGTCGTCAATAAGTCATATTAGTCTTGGATAAAGCGGTGGCCTCATTACTCAAGCTCATGTAAAGAGATTTGGCGGCAACAAGAAAATTCACGTTACGCTAATTTCTTCATGGTTATTTCATTTGCGCACTTTCACTGAACAAAATTGTACAAAATGCCACCAAAATTGACCAATTTCACTCAATATCAACACGAAATTCAATAATTATGAAAAAAACTTTGACCATCTTTTCTCTCGATGGCGCCAAAACTCTAGTCAAAAGACAATATATTTTTTTGCGTTAGACCATTTGAAAACGGAATCTTTCTATACATGTATCAACGAAACTGAAACTTCTATACCTTTCCGTATATTGAAACTGGCAGAATCGTCATAAGAGAGATGATGCCATTATCTCAATAAGGAAAAAGATACACTCACGCATTGACCGCCTCGTTGGTCGAGGGGTAAACGTACACCCCTGACTGCACCGATCGACCGCGAGGGTCAGGTTCGATTGCAGACAACCGATTGCGACGCAACAATTTTATTTTATTAATTTTATTCAAAAAAATATGACTTTTGAAAGGGAGTGTACTTGGATCTACAATTCATTAAATATTTTAATTCACCACTAATGTTACGCGTCAACTTATGCCTTACGTTACGCGTGTATCATACTGAAAGATGTTAGTATCATACTGAAATGTAATATATTAATACAACATTCTTAAAATAAATATTTTGAAAAAAACCTCGACAAAACCTTTAAGTGACGTTGCCAAAAATCATCTTGATTATGTCAGTTTTCAAAACAAAAATATCCGTCAAACCAAACCGTTCTAACCGTTCAAAAGTTATTGCTATACATACGTTTTCTGTCAAGGGGTAATAAAACCCCTCATTTTACCCAAAAGGTTGAGACAACGCATCAAAATTGTTTGGGAGTTACAATGCTACAGCTAAACCCACACACATACTCGTACAAACACGTCAAACTTACAACATCTCTTTTCTATAATTTGCTTTAGGAGAACTGCAAAGATTACGAAGCTCACTTAATATCGAAAGTTTAAAACTATACTTATCGCCTCTGTGGTCTAGCGGTCCGTGTGTTGGATTTGACTGCATGAGGTCCCGGGTTCGAATCCCGGGTCGGCCAACAAAAAGAAAAATTGAATTTTTCTAATATTAAAAAATGTTGGTCGGGATTGGAAATTTGCCCGGTTGGCGATAGGCTTGCCACCTATCACATTGTGGTACTTTTTTTTTCTTAAAAACTATACTTATTACCTACATCAGCCACCTCAAATGACATTCATCATATTCTTGTCATCAGAATAATCTAGTTTAGGCGATCCGAATGAGTCCAAACTGGATGGTTATACTAGTAAGCGTTCCAAGATTAATATCTATTCTATCTTAGAGATCCATCATCAGACCAGCTCACTTGAAGCACCATTCGTCAGTTTTTAACTGCAAGATCTTACATATATTTAAAAGTGATACGAAAACCCGTAATGTGTCTGATATTTATTTTGATGCTTGTTTATGAACTGACGACCTTCAACTCCTGAACAGATCTCCATAAGAACTATGTCAATTAGGTGAGATTTCAAGTTTGTGCTTTAGATGAACAGAATAGCGTAATTTTTAAACTTTAATCTATTAGCCACCACTCAGTTCCATCATCAGGTCCGTGTTATCCAGTCCTATTACCAAAACATAAACAGAACTAGTTAAGAAAATAGAATGAACCCAAACTCTATGGGTTTACCAGCAGCTGCATTCAAGGTTTATGTCCCCTATGTTCAAACTCCATAATCACACCAGCTCCGTTATACCAGTTATCTTCAGTGTTAGTTGTGTTAAATTAGTATCTTCATGCCTGCATGCAATTGTATGAGGAACAAATCTAGCCGAAGACACTAGTCACACAATGTAAGGTGGCAAGCCTATCCGCAAACCGGGCATATATCCAACGCACCATTACCATCTTTGGTGACTCTAAGTGGCGTGAATTTCTTACCATCAGGAAATCCGTCTGCTTGTTTGCCTTCCTATAACATAAAAAAAATATCCAATGCCGAGCAACGTTTCTTATTAGGAAATTGGAAAACCCCAATTTTCATTTCCCCGGGATTCGAACCCGAGACCTCTGACAGTCAAGTCTAACAACTGAATCGCTAGACTACAGAGGCATCAAATAGAAAAACCATTAATACATAGGAAAAAGATATTTATATGTCAATTGATAAAATCTGCTTCGTGGTCCGTTTTCTTCTTCCAAGCTTATATAATAACACCCAAAAGACGAAAATTTCAGTTTTAAAAAATGTAATCCGATTATTATCCTTATTAATAACAAGTACCT
>NJDD01000799.1:122428-132720 GCA_002245505.1 Calephelis nemesis
TTGTTATCATTACGGCGTATATTATTGTTCTATGTCCTTCTTTGGTATAATCTACCTTTACAGGGTTACTTCGAAAGTACAGACCAAATTTAAGTATAAGATGTAAAGGCTTAAATTGCATTTTAAATATTATTGCCCAATTGCAATATTTACTTTTACAAACTTTAATTTTAAGCAGTCCGGAAAAATGATTCATTTATCGTCACGCCATGTTGTACCTAGTACGAATCATGACGTCACCAGCCTGCGAATGCGACTGCAGTCGGTGGGAACCAGTTTTATGCTTTGTTTACGTTATAACCATGCATCCTGTATTTTGCGTCGGATATTAATGTTAAATTGTTTTTTTTTTATTTTCAAACGTCTTTGACCGGAAATTTTATCGTTTCCGTTTCTGAAAATTTGGCTGGTACTTTCAATGTCATATAAAAATGAACCCCTATTCGCGTAGTCATCGCATAACGCCAGAATTGATAGACCGATTTTGCTAATATTTTTTATTGTGTCGGTAACTATCAAGGACAGTTTCTTATGGAAAGAAAAACCGGGAAAATGTAGGAAAAATGAAAAAAAAAATGCTTTCATCCATACCTACTTTAAATAAGCTAAATCCTTAAAATAAGTTAAAGGACAAAACCTTTTATAACCTTTGTTCTAGACTTTGAATCCTGTAGACAATTTACGTAGCAATAATTGTTTTTTAATATGTCAGGTAATACCTATTGACCCTTTTTCAAAAAAAACTCTACTTACATATTTTTTCATAATATATAATACATTTTACTGCTGTTTTATCGTTTGTATAGATCATGTAAACTATATTGTTTTGTCGTCATTCAAACTCTATCTTTTTGTCCACAAGATGTACCGGGAACGGTTGGGTTTGACATTTTGACAGTTAGTTGACACTGCTCCGTTTACTATAATTATTTGAGGTCTTTGTAAAACCCCTGTCAAACGTTAACAATGAAAATTAGTTTTGATTACCTTGACTTTACAAGGACAGTCTTCGTCCTTGTAGGTTAATGACGTATCTTTCTGTTATAACACACTGTGTTATAAGATAGTTGAAAGATGTACTTGATTTATAAAAAAATTCACAATCATTTGGTTACCATATTTATAATGATCGAACTTCATGATTACTATATTGTACGTATGTGGCGTTTCTCTAAAGACATTTTTCCCCGTGTTGGTCCGGGCTCTTTTGTAGAATAGACCATCTGCCTTCCTTGCCAGGCAGCTCGTAAAAGGCCAGCATAGGCTCACCGTGACATCTGACTAGGTGGTAGACAGCGACTCGCCCAGATTGGTACAACCACCTTACCTATTCCTGCCGCCATAACGTCATGACGTGTTCCGGTTCGGAGGGTAAGGTAGCCGGTAAACTTCCTTTTGCTCGAGGCCTAACATCCTGGCCTCAGGTTGGCAAGGCACCAATACCACTTTTGGTGTCTCTAGGCGGCGTGAATTTCTTATCATCGGGAGGTCCGTCTGGTTGTTTGCCTTCCAATATCATAAAAAAAACTAAAGGGTAAAGTAGCCAGTTAACTTCCACAATAGGCCTGACATTTCGGTAGCAGGACAGCGACGTACTTGGAACATATATGGTGTCCTAAGCCACTGGTATCTCTTACCATCAGAGTTGTTTAATACACTGGCTTCAGTCTGAAATAATTGGGCCAAAATACTTTCTTCCTTTGAAACATTGACGATATAATTAAATCCAAATAAAATTATTTAATTTGCGATTTTCCAAAAACCATTTTTTGCAATTTTTGAAAATGAATTTATTTAACTTGCGATTTCCACCAAAAAAAATTAAATAAATTTATTTGAATTTAAGTATGCATATCAAAGTAACGCCTTCTTTTATCAATTGGTGTTATAATTAAAATGCAAAATTAAAAAAAATAATGTAATTTTATGTTCACTAAATAAACAACATAAAACAAGCATTATAAAATACAAAATACAAGTATTCATATCGAACACACTTTTAAAATAAAAAATTACTTTTACACTAAAGTCAATCGGTTTCATTTTTTATATTATTATCAGATTTACATAGCTGAAGTTCCCAAAATTAGTCCAATCTACTAAAAACGATGTTACTAGGTAACAGATATAAAAACGCTGGCATTGAGAATGTTCTCCTATTTTGAAAGTGACTTTGAAAATCGTAAACAGTATTTATAATTCAGTGCATCAAACGATATTTTTAAAACAGACTATTTGTTTATCCGTACTCTTTTTATTGCTGTGATCGTGATTCTTTTATAGCTTCCGATTTATCTTTTGTATATTTTTAGATGTATTAAATCGGTTGACCAACATTTCAAATAGTCGTTTAAATTTAGATACTAGGGTGCGTCCAATGCTTGCCGTTGACGTGTTCTGGTTCGACGTAAGGTAGCCGGTAAACTTACTTTTGCTCGAAGCCTAACATCCCGGCCTTAGGCTGGCAACGCACTATTACCACCTTTGGTGTGTCTAGGCGGCGTGAATTTCTTACCATAAGGAAATCCGTCTGCTTGTTTGCCTTCCATCGTCATAAAAAAACATGCCTTGATTAATACTACCGCCTAACCTAAAAATTCCTTATTTCACAATGGCATCATGTCAACTGGTTATTGTCGTTATCCGTCATAGATAATAATGTTACCCGTGTTGGTCCAGGTCTCTTGAGTGGAATAGACCAACCACATCAACGCCAGGCAGCTTATAAGAGGTGAGCACTGGGTAAACATATCATTATAAACTTGACGTGATAGAATGCTGGGTAGCAACTTGACCGAGTTGAGATCCATCCTCTTACATACTCCAGCCACCATAAATACTTTGTCATGTTCCGGCCCGAAGAGTAGGGTATCTGTTAGATTTGCACAATGATATGAATGAAATGATAGGCATTATTATCCCGGCCCAGAACAACGACGCATATATAACATCTATGGTGTCTATAGGGCACGGTTGTATAAAAGATAATATAATCATTACATTTTAGTTCTATCTCGGTGCCCTTACCATGAGTTTACGACTTGTCAACTTTAAATCTAATTTAAATGAACTGTAAATTATTTGTATGAAAACTTTAAACGGCGCCTCTATTGGCAGCTAAGAGAAACACATTTTTAGACCAAAAGTGTCATAGATTTCGACACGTAACTTGCCGAACGTAATCCATAGTCCATACCAACACATGGTAAAGTTCAGGGCCCTTACCTTGAGTTTATGGCTTGTTATTTTACTAACCAAACTTATTCTATACCAACTCATGGTAGAGGTTCAGGAGAGACGCGTGCTTGTTTGCTGAAGTTTTACGGTTAAAAAGAGAGAGTAGCTAGATGGATGGTTAGATTGCACACGCGGTTCAAGTTCTCGGAAATAAAATGGCGATGCACGAGAAATATTTTTCCTATATTGAAGCTACGCTTGTCTTTTACCAACAAATAAGCTACTTATTTGTTCGCTATCCTTCAAAACCTATTAATATAATACATGTGCAAGTTTGTGAGGATGGATGGATGTTTGTTACCCTTTTACGCATAAACAACTGAACAAATTTATATAAGGCTTGAAAATTAGATCTATATATATATAAAAGAAAGACGGGTTTGTTACAACACTTATAACTCAAGATCTGCTGGACCAATTTTCGTGGTTTTTGATACATTGGATTAGTCTTCACCTCGAATAGCAGAATACACCTTAAAAACTAACAAAATAATTATGAAAGATGAATCAATTATATATATATATATATATATAAAAGTCTTGATAGCTAAACCGATTAGGATAAAAATTGATGGAGAGGTAGATCAAGGACAATGAAGGGTTTTATTCCTTACAACAACAAGGAAACTAGGAAAAATTACATTTTAATTTTTTCCATACAAACTGAACGGTCGGAACGAAGTTCGCCGGAACAGCTAGTAGTTAATATAGTAGAATGTAAACTAGACTGCAAATTATAAATATTTTATGTAATTTTACACGTGGGCGTAGCAAGTGGAAGCTAATAATGTATGATTATTTTAAACTTCCTCTGTATATTTTAAATACTTATAATAATTTTCCAGATGTACATTCCACATCAGTGATAAGATCTGATATTGTACGGGAAATGTTAAATAAACATCTAATGTACCAAAATTACATTTGAATCTCAATAACTACAGGTTGGTCTTCTTAAATCGTTAGTTTTTTCTCGAACCTCTTTAATCTCTTTTTTATTACCATGCTAGTTTCATGTTTCGAAATGAATTCTATCGTTTCTACCAAATCTTTATGAAAAATGTGTCATCAATCTTGGTTATTTTTCCTACTTTAGAAAGAGATCACACAGCATCTTGTATATATAAAAGAAAGTGGTGCTAGTTACACTATTTATAACTCAAGAACGGCTCAACCGATTAGGCTGAAAATCGGTGGGCAGGTAGCTTAGAACCAGGAGAAGGACATAGGATACATGTTATCCTGTTCGATTATGAGGAAACTGGGAAAAACAAAAATTTTAATTTTCCCCATACAAACTGAACGGGCGGAACAAAGTTCGCGGGAATAGCTATTTTAATATAAAAACAAGGTTTGATTTCTACATTCTAAAGATTTTCTGTGTTAAAAATAAACTTAACGCCTATTTAACCAAGCTTATTAGAAACTAAACTTATTTTAAATGCTATATTTTTAAAATTAAGCAAAACAAAAAAGAAATAGATCATTTAGGAAATGTCAAAATAGTCCGTATTATCAAATTGTGAAGTAAGGTTAATCAAGGTTTTCCAAGTAATACTCGTAGATTAAACGTTTGTAGATATGTCTTGTAAATACTAATCTGACAGCGATAAAAAAGTCTTGCCTCTTTCTATTACTTTCGTTGAAAGAAAGAAAGAAAAGAAAAAATATTTGTTTGCGGAATATGAGTGTTACAAAGATGTTACAAAATTATTTGGGTGTTTCTACATATTCTACCAACTTTTGGTGGACAAATATATTAATAGTTAGATATTAATCAATTAGTTAATTCAATTATTTACTTACTATTTACATACTGTTTATTGTATTGATTAGGTACATGATTATTTATTAATACAAACAATTTTTAGAATGTAATGTCGTCTTTGTGGTCTAGCGGTCCGGGTGTTGGACTTGACGGCATGAGGTCTCGGGTTCGAATCCCGGGTCGGCCAACAAAAAGAAAATTGGATTTTTCCAATTTTCAAATAAAAAAAAATGTTGGTCGGGATTAGAAATGTGCCCGGTTGGCGATAGGCTTTCCACCTATCACATTATGGGACTTAGTATCTTCGGCTAGTCGTGGGTGGTGCCTTGGTTGTGCCTCTGCTAACCTCTTCGGGGATATGGGCGTGAAGATACTTTTTTTTTTAATTAATTTATCCCTGTCTACCGTAAACTACCACCGTTTCCAAACCTAGCTAGACAGGAGAAGAAACGGCAAAACAAACTCCTGCGCACCCAACATTCTGCAATTAAATTAATCATATTAGAAGTACTTTATTATTTATTCTTATCTGTAAGAAAATCTTTGACACTATAATATTTTTTCTCTAAAAGTAAGTTGAATACCTTTTTTCGAAAGAAGATAGCGATAACATAAAATTACTGAGTGCGCAACAACATTACTAGCTTTGTTTTTAGTAGTGTGTGTATTGTTGGTGCTGATAAAATAGTTTAGTGGTATGTTTTTGTGTGGAGCTGAATATATACAGGGTTTTTTGGGTCCGGTAAGTCCTATTCATTCATTATGCGCTGTCTTTTCTGTTTAGTTGCACAGTAGTCCCCGTGTTGGTCCGGGCTCCTTTGTAGAATAGACCATCTGCCTTCCTTGCCAGGCAGCTCGTAAAAGGCGAGCAAAGGCTCAACGTCACTAACACCGTGACTAGGTGGTAGAGATTAGCAGCGAGTCACCCGGATTGGTGCCACCGCCTTACCTATTCCTGCCGTGTTCCGGTTCGGAGGGTAAGGTAGCCGGTAAACTTACTTTTACTCGAGGCCTAACATCCTGACCTCAGGTCGGCAACACACCATTACCGTCTTTGGTGTCTCTATGTGTCGTGAATTTCTTACCATCAGGAAATCCGTCTGCTTGTTTGCCTTCCAATATCATAAAAAAAACAGTATAAATAAGTTGTTTTGAAGGGAAATCGCAAATTAAATAATGTTAATTGCATTTAAATTGCCACCGTTTTCTCAAATCAAATTTATATAGTGTTTAGAGAAACATGATATGTTATAAATGGATATGTTATGATACATTACTTGCTTATACTCCTTAAGGAGTATAAAGTGCTAAATGTCACAACATTTTAATAGATCAAATAGATATTCGATATACTTAAGGCCCCATACTCAGTCAGCCAGAAGAGCCAATCGCCGCGCTCCCCCGTTCCTTGATTAGTATGAACAATGGCGCTCTAAAGTAAACGTCTTAAGCGACAAATCACTATTATTGACACTATAGAAGTAATTTGAAAAAAAACTATAAAAACTGAAACACTTATCTTTGATTTGTATGAGAAAAACAGCAAACTGCTGACGTATTTTACCGTATATGGACCCTTAATAAGACACTCATGAATTTATTGCCATTAATGTACCTTAAAATGGAAAACTACAATGGATTTCATGAAAAAGTACAGACATTCTAAAAAATTTAAATAAGTCTTTGTAAAACTCTACTACTTGTCACATTTGAAGTTTTTTCGCCAAGTTGATTCGCGTCCTCTAAGTAAAATAGACTATCTGCCTCTCTGTCAGGCAGCTCGTAAGAGGTGAGCAAAGGCTAAACAGGTCAAGTATGTAGGGTACCTAGCCAATGGTCTTGCACAATAGGCCTGGCATCTCAGTAGTAGGATAGCGACGCACCTGTAACATATATGGTGTCTTAGGATACGGTTATCTCTTACCATCAGATGAGCCATGTGCTAATGACATAAAAAGTCAGCCCAACAAAAGCAGTCTTTTTATTCTACCAGTTAGTAGAAGTCACGTTGTCAGTGAAAACAAATCCAATATTCTTCAATTTTGAGTTTTATTAAAAAGTATTTCCATGGCCATAACCCCTAAAGGGTAATCAGAGGCACAAACAAGGCACCCACGACTAGCCGAAGACACTAAGTACCACAAAGTGATAGGTGGCAAGTCTATCAACAACCGGGCACATATCCAATACCGGGCAACTACATTTTCAATTTTTTTGTAGCCTGATTTAGGGATCAAAACCGGGAATTCAAGAAGTCAAGTCCTACGCCCGAGCGTTAGACCATAGAGGCGATTATGAGAAGTGCGATTAACCTATATTCCAGAAATTTGCTAGAATTCAGTTTACGCAGCGTTAAGTTTATTTAAAAATATAACGAAATAGGGTTAAAACGCACCTTCTTATTAAAGTTACTTTAAATTAATCTCTTCTTAACTTCTTAGTTTTAGGAAGGTTCAAATTAATCCCCAGGCGGGAAATTCATAACTCAGAGTCATAAATCGTCGGTTAGCGCTAGTTGTAACTGGTATATTGATGTATTTGACCTACTTTGTAAAGGAAGGTGTTTCAAATATCGTATATGTGAACATAGACGTCTATTTATATTCATTTATACATGAAAATGAAGCAGTTATTAAAACGGTTGATATTTCACGATACCAGGAAACCAATAAAAATGTAAAAAAACGACGGGATGCACTCCGGCAGTGCTAGCAGAAGAGAAAACATGAACATTAACGTTGTGCATTTTTGATATTTTGGAATGGTTAGGCAACAATTTAGCAGATTTGCAAAATTATTACATAATTTCGCAAAATATATTTCATAATTAATAAAAATCACATAATTTTGCAAATTGCTTTAATTATCAGTATGAAAGTACTATCATTTATGTGGTAGAATACAATATTCATTTATTGCGCTATCTTTTTTCTTTTCTTTTTTTATGACATTGGAAGGCAAACAAGCAGACGGATTTCCTGGTAATAAGAAATTCCCGCCGCCTAGAAACACCAAAGGTTGCCAACCAAAGGCCGGCCTCGAGCAAAAGTAAGTTTACCGGCTACCTTACACTCCGAACCGGAACACGTCATGACGTTAAGGCGGCAGGAATAGGTAAGTCGGAGTTACTAATCCGGGTGAATCGCTGCGAAAAACTCTAGTCGGCGTGAATTTCTTAACATCAGGAAATCCGTCTGCTTGTTTGCCTTTCAATATCATAAAAAACTTTATGATTTTACGTCCAGAATATTTCGTATACCTAACTATGCGAAACCTTCCGTGTATACGAGCACGTAAGTACACCTTCCTCATAATTAAAGTAAATGGCCGCGGGTGTACGGGCTTTGGTTAGCGTGTTACAATCAAGTTTTGAAGGTCACTGAACTTCAAAATTATGCGTCTTAATTTCCACTGGGGCCTGAGGCTCCATGTGCTAAAATCCATTAACTTTGGGGAATTCATTGAGGTATATGAAAAAATATGTATCCATCTTTCATTCATAGACTACCCACATGCTAAACTTTACCGCCCCGCCACGTGCTATCGGATCCTCTGGACCCAATAACCGAGGCAAACACTATACTCCCTACACCGTCACATCACACTACACCGTCAGGTGCTAGAGTTTCGCAGCGACTCACCCGGATTAGTAACTCCGACTTACCTATTCCTGCCGTCATAAAATCAGCGCTTGCTGTTGACGTATTTCTGTTCGGAGGACAAGGTAGCCCATAAACTTAATTTTGCTCGGGGCCTAACATTTCAGCCTCAGGTTGGCAACGCACTGTAACCACTTTTGGGGTTTCTAGGCGACGTGAATATCTTACCATCAGGAAACCCTTCAAATATCATAAAAAAAAGATTCTACTAACTTACATATTTCAAAAGTAGAGCAAATTGAAGTGACAGTGCTCTGGTCAAAATTGCCGCAAAATCTATAGCTAGTGGAGAACACGATTTTTAATGGAAGAGGACATAGTTCGGTAGACGTTTTCTGGGGAGATGAAGATGATAGATATGATACTTTAAACTCTGACACAATGTGCGAAGGTGGAAATCAGCGGCTAGAATCAAATAAAACTAAGGTACTTGCGCCTAAGAAGGCCAAGTTCTTAAGATGGCCCAATTTTAATATTTTGTATATTTTGAAATTTTGATAGAGTTTAAATTACTGCTATTTTCGTAAGTAGTAATTTTAAACTCTTTCTATCTGTAAAAATACAAAATATTGAAAAATGCCGTATTAAGAACAAGGCCATCTTAGATGCATTTACTTTACTCCTCAGAATATGCCTCATGTATAAATACATAATATTCCCAATTAATGTATCTTTTAAAAGTCACTACTGGGCAAATCTAGCTGAAATCTAGCAATCAGATAGTTAAGGATGTAGCACAAATAAAAGAGATTTAGAAATAAGAAGTCAAATAGTGAAAAACCTTTTAAAAACGTTAAACGATTGTGGTAGTTTTTTTTGAATGACTAATTTGTTGCTAACCTCGCGGTTTTAACAACTTCACCGAGCTTTGTGGGCCGAGAAGAGTGCTCTGCCTGAGACATCATTCTTTTAATGGGTTGAGACTGTTACCTACAACGCCAGCAACAAGGGCTGTCTCCTGGGAGACCGCACCTCAACTTGGTGCTGCGTTCTGGTTACTAGGTGGACTTGATGGAGGAGTAGTGGCGGCTCGACGCTCGACGTTAGGCGCCGGGCGCAAGAGAGGTCTTCGTCGCCGAGACCGGAGGCGACGGTGTAGTGTAATGTTTTGTGAATTTGTGTTCGGGTTTGGAGGAGGGAGTATAGCGTTTGTCTCGGTTATTGGGTCCAGAGTATCCGATAGCACGTGGCGGGGCGATAAAGTTTAGCATGTGGGTAGTCTATGAATGAAAGATGGATATATATTTTTTCATATACCTCAATGAATTACCCAAAGTTAAGGGATTTTAGCACATAGAGCCCCAGGCCCCAGTGAAAATTAAGATGCATAATTTTGAAGTTCAGTGACCTTCTAAACTTAATTGTAATACGCTAACCAAAGCCCGTACACCCGCGGCCATTTACTTTAATTATGAGGAAGGTGTATTTGTGCTCGAATACACGGAAGGTTTCGCATAGTTGGGTATACGGAATATTTTGTACGTAAAATCATATTTTTTTATGATATTAGAAGGCAAACAAGCAGACGGATTTCCTGATGTTAAGAAATTCACGCCGACTAGAGACACTAAAGGTGGTCATGGTGCATTGCCAACCTGAGACTGGGATGTTAGGCCTCGAGAAAAACA
>NJDD01000800.1:9100-23400 GCA_002245505.1 Calephelis nemesis
GCCGGTTTACTTACTTACCCAGGAGGCTGACCATCCTAGCCTCAGGATGACAACACTCCATTACCACATTTGGTGTCTATAGGCAACGACATTTCTTACCATCAGGAAATCCGTCTGCTTGTTGCCTCCCCATAACATAAAAAAAGTTGTTTGCAGTTTTAAGGCTATTTTTTATACAGTAAATAGCACGCATTAAAAAAGCAATATAATACTAGTAAATCATAATTAACTCGTACTGTACGCCATTCAAAAAATTTAGCAAGTTTTATATAATACGCAATAAGCTGTTGCCAGCGATTGTGTACGCGGTTTTTTTAATGTGACTAAAATCATTTTCAAAAGAAATAAAGAAATTTATTTATTATTTTTACAATAAACAAATTTCTACATACACAATATACATTGATATTAATCTAACACATGTGTTCAAGTTACACATTCACAAACATACAGACAAAAAATCTAAAACTGAAAAATAATATCTACAACCAATTTATTATTATTCAATTCAATTTAAATATTAACTTTATACAGAATTCACTCTTCTGATCTTTTATTACACGTACATACAGGTAAAAAGAGTTTCGCCAAAATAAGGGTAGAGTTGGCAAAGACCGACAATGTAAATACTATTATAGCGACTCAGTAACAGTAACGTATCGTAACGGGGGTGTAGTTAGTGTCACTCAAATGTGTGAACCAGAGCCGAACGAGTAGGAAAAATTTATAGAGCCGGTTATATTTTTTGGAACTGCAAGAAACTTGTTATATTTTGGTCGTATATTATTTTATTCGTAAAAATCACATCAATGTTAAAAAAACATTGATATAATCACAATATAAGGAAATGCTTGTACTTCAAATATTTGTGTTTAACCACGAAACAAAATTAATAGACTCAAAAGTAATCACCATGGATATCTAGAACAAGAACTACAGATAAGATTTTTTCCCCGTGTTGGTCCAGGCTCCTTTGCACAATAGGTCATCTGCAATCCTGCCAGGCAGCTCGTAAAAGTCGACTGTCGCTTAAACCGTCCCATCTGACTAAGTGGTAAAATTTCGTAACGACTCGCCCAGATTGGTACCACCGCCTTACCTATTCCTACCACCATATCTAATCTCATCTTAACATTAGGAAATTTGTCTATTTGTTTGCCTACCAAAATCATAAAAAAAGATTATATGTCCCGGTCAGTCTCTCCTGATACTCAAATCCATCGACCATACATCCCAAATCAAACATTGTTCCTGATCGGCTGCGAATATTTGCCCTTGATGTTACCTGTTATTTCCAAACCGATGGATGAATTAATATCATTAGAGTTTGTAAGATTCCTCCAAAGAGTTAAACGTTACACCACAATTTATAAATATTACTTATATTTTTCCGATTTTTTATTATTGTTTCAGCTAATCTGTTTTGTTATTCAAACATCATTGGGGTTATTACACCTGAATATTGGTTCAATCGAACTTAATATCAATAAGATTTAATTAAATTGAACCGAATCTCAGTTGTAAAGTCTTGATGATACTTGAATACTACAAACCAGTTCTATGTTACAATTACAAAAATATACTGGAGCCAGTACAAGTGATATTAATATTTTTTTTCCTAGGATAGAATCCCCACCAAGCGACCACGAAAATGAGTAATGACATAAAATGAAATTAAAAATATTTATTTGCGGAATATAAAAATATGTTAAAAATTGTTTATGCATCCCAACATATTCTACCAACTTGTGGAGTGCAAATATTTTAATGGTATTTATAAATAACAATTATTTGTATTTCTTTGTTACTATTTACGATACTATTTTTGTATTCATTATATGAATAATTTCATACAAACAATTTTTAACATGTCAATGAATTTGACCCCATCTACCGTAAACTACCAATGGACATACAAAAGTTTTAAGAAATTTTAACAATCTGGAAGAAAAAAATTTCATTTTCAAAAGTTAGTGAAAAGTATACCTCTTCAACCACCATTTATTCAATCGAATACCGTCAATGATTGTAATCAGTCTTAAACGAGTATTTATCTGTTACAAATATCTAAAGCAAACTTAACTTAACTTAAAAGTAATACCAAATTACAAAGCTGAATCAACAAAAGATAAACTGAAGAGTAAATGAAGTGCATACCATAATCAATACAATAAATCTTTAAAGAATATCCGTTACTGGAGCTAGACATTTATGAAGCTCGTATAAACCATTCAGCCCCAATTCACTCGCCCAATATCTATAAATACTATTCTAGTTTTATGGCCACGATACACATTGGGCCAAAAGGCAACGTGTAGAGGCGGTATTATAATAGTTCTGTATACAACATCTTCTGGTATCCGATTTGCTGATTCATAGTACATACCATAAGAGGACCATTACTAGGTAGGTTTTGCTGCCAGTTTTATCATAGTCATGGAATTGGCTGGTGGATAACTTAGCATGTAAGGCGGTGGCTTACGTTTTTACTGAGCTTAAATGATATATCCTATTTAATTTCGTTAAATGGAATATATTCTAGGTAAACCAATCAGACTTTCAGATAGTAAATAATTAAGCACAGTGAAACTGCACAAACTGACTCCAAACATTTCATTGGGTACGTCGCGATTTTATAATTCTTTTATCGAAAGATAGCAAATGTTTCCGAAATTGTCCCAAATAAATTTTATCAACACCATACTACTTGTAACTTTTGAAATTACTTTTTACTACTTTTACTACTAGTAACTTTTAAAGTTTTTGGGCACTACTAGTTGTCAAGAGAAGTGCTAGTAAACTACTACTACTATGAGGCCGTCAAAATTAGAGAAAAATTGATGTGCTATTAAGTATAAATCAAAAACCACTAGTTGGATCATGATAAAACTAATATTCTCCACCTCCGACCACCTCGGAACTGTGAACTATGTTTCTAAAAAAAACAGTTCGCAATGGGCCGAGTAAGCTCGTAACATACATACAAAAAGAATACTGTCGATTTGAGAACCTCCTTCCGGTTAAAAGCCTTGATGCCTATAGGCAACAAAGATGTTATAGATACTTTACCAATCCGAGACTAATTGTGTAAGTGATTTCACAAAAAGTTATAAGAAGTTACATTTATAGCGTGTGTTAGTAAAAATCATAGTAATTTCAACAAAACATTTTCAAAATATAACATTTGATATTGACAAACTATAATTGGTTAATAACTGCTTATTTGCCTTCCAATATCATAAAAACTCTATTATTTCAGACGCAATAAATACAAAAAACCGTGTTTTCTTCATTTTTTTTGAATCCAAGAACACTAGGTTCCAATGCCACTTTTGCCAACCGTGCACAAAGCTTATTTCGGGCAACGTTGTTTTCATATATAAATATATAAAAAAACGCATTTTATTTTTACTACCCGACCCGGAGATTGAACCCGAGATCTAGTGAAGTCAAGTCCAACATCGGACCTCTAAACCAAAAAAACGATTATGGTATATTATTATTTTCATGACATTCGCATGATTTTTATTTTTTAAGTGGGGGACACACATGCTTGTAATTTTAGTTATTAAGGAAACAGCGAGATTATAGGCTTGTACATGACAAAAATTTGGAAGCTAAACCCAATAAAAATATTGAATTTTGTTTCGTTCCCTGCACTATAGGATCGGAACGAAAAATATCCGAATCTAATAAATAGGTTATGGGGCATTGCAAGCATTACTGGGTGTCCCGTCAGGACCATTCAAGGATACGCACGAATACCTTTCATAGCAGAAATAATGAAATGGCTCGAGGGTATAGTGTAGGTGACGTTTGATTAATGCCAGCTATTGGCCGGATCCATTCAGTGTTTTTATCGTGTTACATTCTGCTCAAGTATACGTTTCTTCGATTCAATTCGGTGACTTTTGGAGAAAGAAAACTTGAGTAGTTAGTATATATCATAACTTTTTTTTATGATATTGGAAGGCAAACAAGCAGACGGATTTCCTGATGGCAAGAAATTCACGCCGCCTAGGTGGTAATGGTGAGTTGCCAACCTGTTGCCGGGCTGTTAGACCTCGAGCAAAAGTAAGTTTACCGACTACTTTACCCTCCGTACCGGAACACGTCATGACGTTACGCCGGCAGGAATAGGTAAGGCGGTGGCACCAATCCGGGTGAGTCGCTGCGAAACTCTACCACCTAGTCGGATGTCTTCCTATTAGTGACGGTAAGCCTATGCTCGCCTTTTACGAGCTGCCTGGCCGGAAGGCAGATGGTCTATTCTGCAAAGAAGCTCGGACCAACATGGGTAATAAATACTAAGGATACGAATATCAAGATAATGCTCCCAATTTGACGAGTCAACGTCAATTGTTAACGTAAACGTCAAAACGTCATAAGTAGAAGATAATCTAATTTAAAACGACAAGTCTTGCTACTTAATTAGTTTTATTAGATGTACAAGTAGTCGTCCATTGGTCAAAATTGAACCATAATAAGTTTTAATATCTATTTGATAAGAACGCCATCTTAATTTATTAAGATCAAGACAAACTACTTTGTTTCCATACTTTATAAATATAGTTTGTGTCTGTGATCTTTTGTCGTTATCAATATATTTGTTTGTGTGTATCAAATAAATGGTAGTGTGTGTAATGTTTCATTTTTTAATTTAATGCACTTTATAAGTATTATTACTGAAAAATATTAGCGTTCTGCACTTCCCAAGTTTTTGCTTAACGTATTATTATTATTAGTGTACTATTCTGCTAAAGTCTTAGTATCTACGATTAAATTTGGTGACTTTTGGAATTTTTTTTCCAATTCCAGAAGTATATATATCTTATCTGTCTGAATAATATAGATCAATACTAAGATAAAATACACCCAAATTAACGAGTCAACGTCGATTGTTAGCATAAACGTCTTAAGTAGAAGACATTCTAGTTTGAAATGACGTGATCTATTACTTAATTAGGTTTCTTAAGTGTATAAGTGTTAATAATAATAATTCATCTTTAAAAATGAACGACGCGGTTAGTTCATATTGGGGCTATTTATAGTCGCATCTGTAACTTTGAACTGTGGTCCAAAACCTACAAAGAAGAAAATAGCATCAAACACATTGTCCTCAAAAGCTTTCGTTTTAATTCGAGCTTTTGAAAGATGGTCTAACCACTAATTGGAAAGCAACCATTAAAAAGATCAAAGGTTTTTGTTTACTTTTTTATAGCATCACAGCTATCGATGTCATATTGTGTTAGATATGGTAGGGTTCAATAAATTAGAAGTGCGGCGAGATTTTGCGCTCACAATGTATGTGGTTAAGTTGCTACGAGGGATGGAGCACCACTCGGAGCTCCTGGGGCACTTCCAGTTCACTGTGCCCGAATTGTACGTGTGGAGGCGGCTTAAGGCTTTGCCCTAGTTAGTTACCGTTTAGTTAGACTAGCAGCAAGTCGTGCGCAGGGCCAGGACGTATTTGTTATTGAAGACACCGCTTGTCCGCGCAATAAGCGCCAATAACAGAGTTCATCAGCAAAGGGACTTATTCGGGAGTCACTTGAAAGAACTCACAAAATTTACTTTGTATGTATTATGCTATGTTAGGTAATAAGTGATAAAGGTAATAATTATGTATCGATTGTTTAATTAGATATATAATAACTAGTTTAGTTTTACGGATTGCTATGCTATCGCATTAGGTTAAGATGGCCAGTAATGGTAGGGTAAGTTTATTAATAAATAAATATTTGTTAAAATCGAAATGTTTAAATGTTTATATTTTTAAAGAAAGAAACACTTGTACTGTTTTACTTATCACTTATAATTTATTACTTTGTAATTAATAGCCTACCGGTTTCGCTTATACAGCATCATCAGGGCTGTATAAGCGAAACCGGTAGGCTATTAATTACAAAGTAATAAATTATAAGTGATAAGTAAAACAGTACAAGTGTTTCTTTCTTTAAAAATATGAATATTTGGAAGTTTTACCAAGTGCCGACGATGGAAAATATCAAATATATTTTAAATGTTTAAGTCGAAAGCTTGAAGTTAAGTTATATACAATTCAGAAGACCTGTAGGGTTACTCTTGAAACTCGATTCCAAGCAAATTGGAAGTTGGAATCGGATATGTCATTTTAGGTACTCTTGAACACCGCACTAGCGGACTTTTAACATTGTGTTAAAATAAAATTCACTTACTGTTAGTGTTACCTAAATAATAACAATTCGCTAGTATTATGTTCAAGAGTTTATGACGTATCCGATTCCAATTTCTTATTACTTTTTTGCCCTTTATTTAAGTTTAATATGTTTAGGGTTAGGTTACATATTTAGTTTAATTTATTTCTTAAGGATGTGTATAGTAAGTTTCAGTCTGTCAATTAATGTTTTTTTTGCTTGTTTTTTTTTTCTGAAATTCCAATTTGCATGAAATCAAGATTCAAAAGTAACGCTAACGATCATAACAGATTAAATTTTATGTGTATATTTTTTACAATATTTAAGTGTATGGTTTTTACGACACACAAAATCTTAGAATCATATTTACAATCTCAAGTAATAGAAGATAAGTGTTACGATACTTTTATGGTCTCTTAAAATAAATCCAAGTACGAAGAACAATCGGTCAAAGAACCAGTAATAACCATAAGAGCTCGTAAAGATATTTTGGTTGATTTCGGATGGTAATGGCTGAAGATTAACGATTTTTTTAATATTGAACCAAGTACAGATGTAAAAATATTTTACTACTTATTATGATATTTTAACAACTGTGTGAGTTGTAATAAAAACGTTGCCAATGATTAGTTAGTACCCAGATTGTGAGACCAAATCTTATCTTTGGCCAAGAGCGTCGCCAGCTGATGGCCTCGATGGGGGCAAGTTGATATTGAGAAAAATATACATTGTCTTATTAATAAACGGGGACTAACGTAGAAGTCAAATTTAGTTTTTTTTATGTTAGAGGAAGGCAAACAAGCTGACGGATTTCCTGATGGTAAGAAATTCTCGCTGCCTAGAGACACCAAAGGTGGTAATGGTTCGTTGCCAACCTGAGGTCATGATGTTAGGCCTCGAGCAAAAGTAAGTTTCCCGGCTACTTTACCCTCCGTACCGGAACATATCTGACGTTATGGCGGCAGGAATAGGTAAGGCGGTGGTACCAATCCGGGCGAGTCGCTGCGAAACTCTACCACCTAGTCAGATGTCACGGTGTTAGTGATGATAAGCCTATGCTCGCCTTTTACGAGCTGCCTGGCAAGAAAGGCAGATGGTCTATTCTGCAAAGGAGCCCGGACCAACACGGGGCAAAAGTTGATGTTATAGTCTGTATCACATTGTAATAAAGACTATAAGACCAGGCTAAGCATTGGAATATTTTACCCCGCGTTTATTAATAAGACGTTGAAGGTTCAATCGGGAGCCTTGTGCTCTCGACTTTTTAAGTTGCCTTTCATTTTGCTCTAATTATTAGCAAACTAGTAGAAAAATACTAGAATAATCGATCAATTCAAGTTAAAGACATATGACTATTTGCTTTATCATTTTTTAAGAGTCTCTAGGGAAGGGCAGCTGCCCCTCATTCCCCCCCTTGGGGGGCCCGACGCCCTTGTCTTTGGCTTATGTTGAGTCTATGATAGGTGAGTACCTTCAGTACCAACCTGGGGGCTGATTATGTATCTTTTCAGTGATGATCATTGGGTAAAGTGTACATGAAATAGCTGACAAATGACAATTTTATATTTGCTATCTCCTGTGACCACCAGAAATACAATTTAAATATCAAACACTTTACCCAGTGATCATCACTAAAAATTAAGTAAATATCCCCCAGGGCAGGTTCTTGGAGAAGTAATATAGTTACTAAAACTGACCGCCTCGTTGGGCAGGCATTTGTGTGATGAACATTTAGATGTCTGCATTTCCGGGTCTGGGGTGTTTATTAAATTTATTTTGGTATCTATTTAAGTATTTCTATGTATTAGAATAGTTGTCTAACACCCATAACACAAGCATATAATTTACTTACTTTGAGGTTAGTTTCAATTTGTGTGACTGGTCCAAGGATATTTATTTTATTTATTTAACTGTCTTAACTTCGTTTCTCTGACACGCTCAATATATACTACTTATCAATCACATTTTCTGGTGCAGAAAATTATACAGTTAGTTATATCCCCGAAACAAATCTTAGCTACATCTTTTCTTAAAATTTACCTCCAAAGGACTTCAAAGGGGTGGCAAATCTGTTAAAGTCCAAGTCGTTAAGATTAGCACCATCTTAAATGAGAGTATGTCATGTTCTTACGGATAAAACGCTAAGTCATTTTTGATGAAATTTGATATGAAGATAGTTATAGACCTGAATTAAACCTTAACTACATCTTTTATTAAAATTTACCTCCATAGGAGGATTTAAAGGGGTGTGAATCTGATATGAAAATCGTAAGTATTCTGTGCTGAGAAAATCAAAGGTAAAACACTAGTATGTATGAGTTAATAAATGTTATTTTTCTTTCTGCTGTCTTAAGTACAAAGTATATTCACGCCCCATATCTCTGACGACGTAGGCATAAGCACAGCCAGGGCACCAACAATTATCCAAGGAAAATATGATAGCTGGCAAGCCTAGTGCTAACCGTGCACATATTCAATCCCGGGCAACGTAATTTTTCTAAGAAAATTGTCAACACACTTTTTTTGTTGCTTCTCTCGAGACTCGAAACCGGGACCTCTCAAAGTCAAATCCAACGCCAAAACGCTAAGCGATCTAATTTTTAACGCAATAACTGTCCATAATCATAAAGACAATGGTAATCACAAAACCACCTGCATAAGAAATTTTGTATATTTGGAAAATATAAAGAGACTTCAAGTTCAAAGGTAAACATAATATCGTTCTGACAAAGACATGACTCAGTTCCAATCCAATCTTGGGTCTTTATATCCTAGATTGCGCACGGTCTTTGTGTGACTATAAACACTCAATGTTTTTCCATTTACTCTACGTCATACTTTCTTCAGAAATCGTGTTTTGGTTTCTTTTTCTTAGAGTAATTGCTTTTATGTGTTCCCATTTTTTAGTTAGTCGAGATTTGAAATATATAGTGCTTTTAACATTCAAAAAAAGGTATCTTCATGACCATATCTCCGAAGACGTAGGTAGAGGCACAACCAGGGCACCCGCTGGCAGTAAACGCTAATTCCCACAGTGTGATAGGTGGCAAGTGTACATACAACATAAAGACTAGCCAATCTAATAAATAAATAGTTTTTTCCTCTTGTTGGTTTAGACTCTTTTGCAGAATGGACCGACAGCTTGTAAAAGGCGAGCTTAGGCGTACTGTAATTAACACCCTGACATTTGACTAGGTGGTAGAGTTTCGTAGCGACTCGTTCGGATTGGTACAACCGCATTCCTTATTCCTGCCGCCATAACGTCAGTGCTCGCCATTCATATGTTCTGGGTCTGAGGATAAGGTAGCCCGTACACGTACTTTAGCTTGAAGCCTAACATCCCGACTTTAGGTTATTACCTTTAGTGTCTCTAGGCGGCGTGAATTTCTCAGCATCCCGAAATCCGTCTGTTTTTGCCTTTTAATATCACAAGAAAAAAATATTGCTTCTTTGCGTTATCCAACTCCCTGTGCATCCGAGTTGGTCCAGGTGCTACTTATAATAAGTGTTGGTTCGGTTCCTCTGTGTAGAATATTTCATGATTAGCCTGTCTAACTGAGAGCTTGTAAGAGGCGAGCATATAAATGGTCATTAAAATCAGTGATGGTAAAGTGCTATGAAGAAACTTGCCCAGGTAGAGATGGATCGCTTCCTATTCCTGCAGCCATAATAGCAGTGTCATGTCCCTGTTCAGAGGGTAAGTCAAAACTTATATATAATGCTGCGAAAATAAAATGCTTGTGTTAGCTTTTAAAATCAGTTCAACCGTTTTATCTTAGTTTTAGTCTCTTAATTATGAGAGTCCCTCGTCAGTCTTTTTCTTTCAGACCTACACAGCTTCCTCCACATTCTTTACTTTACTCATACAAACACGCCAGTTTTGGAGACTTTACACGGAAGTACTGTAGATTTGATTGTGGTATATCAACCTTAGTCTCCTCGGGTAATTAAATCCATTAAATTGTGGGTGGGCAAATTATTTTTCCCGCGGGTCGGTAATTTTAAAAAAATCTAGTGGCGGGTCAGAAAATTATAATTAATCTTGAGGCGGGCCGGTTTATTAAATAATACACCTAACAATAGCAGTAAATATTACGATTATAAAACATTGTATAAAGATACCATAAGGCATTTTTTTTATTATTTTACAATCCTTCATTAGAATAAAATCTATTTAAGAAGTCTTAACATATGAAATACGCAATATATATGTATAAAGTATCGATTCAGTATCTTAATTGTTCAAATTTCAATAGTCTTTTGAAATTTCGACCATTTATTTTTCATATTTTTTCTAAAAAAAAACCCTCGGCGGGCCGGATCAAAACCTCTAAAGGGCCGTATTCGGCCGTAATTTGCCCACCACTGATTTATATTGTATTGCTTTTCAGCTGTTTAGCTAATCTTTCATCCATCATTCTTTCTACATGACCGAACCGGAGCATGCCCTTTCCCATTTATAGACCAACTATTTCCTTAAATCCCACTCTTTTTCTGATGTCAATGTCATACAAATGCGGTCAGCGAGCGTAACACCATAGACTTTTTGTAGCGGTCTCGACTCGACCGCATTCTACTTTGTACTTTTTTGACATAACAAACTCTTGTTACCGTTCAACGACGTTGGTAATAGTACAAAATTATTCAAAGCGAATCCAATACCATGGCTCAAAACCTCTCATCGAAATAATACCCTGTTCACTTTATTCCTGCACAATGGTGGTGATTCCACTGTTCACAAACTAAACTTATTTTAGATGCATGCTATCTTTCTCAAATGAAACAAAAAGAAAAGAGATGGAACGTTTTAGACACATCAGATTAGTCCGAACATGTCAAATCGCGATGTTTTTAATCGGCGTTTTCCGAGTAATAGTTTAAACGTCTGTAGAAATGACGTGTACGGTCTAATTTGACAGCGCTAAAAGTGTTATGTCTCTTTTTGTTTCTTTCGTTGAAAGAAGACAGCGACAACTTAAAATTAGTTTAGTGAGTGCACAACAAAATTACCACCAATATCTCTCTTCTACATTTGGTGTACCTTTAATCTGTGCTAAAAACACAGATATACAATTTCATTCACTTGTTCCAGCAGTGTATCTTCGACTTAAACAATATAACGAGTATTTAAATACATATATATTGCCTCTGTGGTCTAGTTGATTTCTTGAGGTCCCAGGTTCGAACCACAGGTCTGGCGACAAAAAAATGGGAAATTGCGTTTTAATTTTCTAATTAAAATAACGTTTCAGGAGCTTGGATATATATGCCCGGTTGGATAGGCTTGCCACCAATCACACTTCGGCTATCCGTGGGTGCCCTGGTTGTGCCTCTGCCTACCTCTTCAAGGATATTGGCCTGAAAATACTTTCCTTTAAACACAGATATTACATTTCTTAAAATCTTAGACCAAGATGTTAAATTCAAAGGTGAAAAAACTTCAGATCGTCGTCTGATAGGGACTTGACCCGTGACTAATCCAATTTCGTGCTTTATATTCTAGATTGAAGATTGAACAAGGGCTTTGTGCTTCTATAAACACTCAATGTTTTCCATTCTGTATACTTAGGGTAAATATTCGTTCACATTTTTTGGCATCTACATGTCTGATCAATTGAATTATATATTTTTCGAATTAGTTTTTTATTTATTTTACCACAATATTATATTGTAACCATAAAATCCCCGTGTTGGTCCGGAATGATGAATCATGATTTTTAATAATTATAATCATTCCTTATTTTCATATCTAAATTTAATTAATTTAATCAAAAACAAACAAGATTAACCAAAAGATATCGAGCAAAGCCCGGTCACCCAGGTACTTCTACTTAAATGATACTAACCATTAAAGTGATCGTACACTTGAACTATTACTAGCAATTATCCACAATGTTAGACCAACTCTGTATAGTATTAAATCACTTTACATTGTTTGCGAGTATTAATTAAATGGTATCTAAGTTGAAAACAATGGTGCTTAAGGTCTGATTTTGATAAAACATTACTTCATTCCTTGTCTTAGAATATATATTCTATGGAGTATATGTTAATATATATGAGTGACAATATGATTTATAATGTTTATGCCAAGCGATAAAACTTAATTTCAATTACTAAAAAAGGGAATTATATTTTTTTTATTTTGCATCAATGTGTAGTGGTAAAATAACTAAGTAATTTTAAAGTTTAATATAGCTTTGTTTAAAGGCGATATTATGCAGAACGGTATGTAGCAAACTCTTAACTCATAAGAAGATAATGATAATTTAAGGTATACTAAACATTAGCAATGAATTCACTTAATGTGTTAACATATTCATTACTCGTGCATTTAAATAAAATTTTCATTAAAATTCAGAACAAATATAATGATAGAAAATTGCAATAATTCAAAGGTGAGGATTCTATAGCTCATAAAACCTTGAATTTAGATTAAATTGATGTCTGACAAATGCATGTAATAGTACCATTATTTTAACGACACCAAACAGATGAATTTTTTAATGGTACTAAACATACGTCACATCTTCTCATCTGTTAAAAAGTCACCTATATTATGATTATCCATTGCAAACCTGTGTCAAGTCCATAAGACCTGCAATTATAAGTTTTTTAGCTACGCTTATTTTTAAAGTAGAAGGCGATATCGGTCTGCACCAATTTTCAGAAATTTGAAATAATAAGTCATTAGCTTTTCGCTAAAAAATGCTCTTATCATTCAAGCTACCGAGGCTTAAACTCATGCGGTAAAATTGTTCATTTCTGTCTTACCAATTGCGCCGGTAGTTCTTTCTAATATTTCCGTCACACAATAAATAATCCGGATACAGTTCTAACTTTATTACATTAACAGTTCATACCTACAAAACAATTAATTCAGTACGTTTTTCCACAGATATTATTTGAAAGCTCCTTCAATTTTCAACTAAATACATGCGCGCGCTCTACAATTATTTAAGCTCTAAATTCTTCCCAAACTAATCTTTGGGCGTAGTGAAATCATGTGTAAATCACGTATAACTTCCAACAAAATAACTTCTAACCGTTTCCACTTCCTACATATGTTAAAATCGACAACTTTGTCGGTTTTATTATCAACCTGCTTCGCATTGAACAACTTTGTTAGAACTGTATAGAAAACACCGCGGTGTAATCATTTTCAGTTAACGAACTGTTTATTGTTTAACGATAGTTTACGAACTAGAAAATTCGAATTTATATTTTGGGGACTTGGTGACGGTACCAGAATTGCATTATATGTATATTGTGTTTAAATGACACCGTTAAATATTATGGCGTTACCACAAAAACTAAGACGACTGTTTAACTAAACGTTGCCTACATATTGATACTCATACTTGAACAACTTTCAGTTGGTTAACTTAACGTTGATATTCAACTAATAACATACTTGACCAACTAAATGTTGGTTGATGAATCTGCCACGCAGCTCGTAAGAGATGTACACTGGTAATTAATAACAAGATCACTGGTGGTAGAGTGCTGTGCAGCAACTTGCAAGGGTAGAGATACACCTCCTTAACTATTCCTGCACTGGTTCAAATACAGGTAATTAATAACAAGATCACTGGTTGTAGAGTGCTGTACAGCAACTTGCAAGGGTAGAGATACACCTCCTTAACTATTCCTGCACTGGTTCAAATACAGGTAATTAACAAACATAACAAGATCACTAGCTATAGAGTGCTGTGCAGCAACTTGCAAGGGTAGAGATACACCTTAATCAGGTGCTTAGCTATTCCTGCACTGGTTCAAATACAGGTACCTAATTAACAAACATAACAAGATCACTGGGTGTAGAGTGCAGTGCAGCAACTTGCAAGGGTAGAGATACACCTCCTTAACTATTCCTGCACTGGTTCAAATACAGGTAATTAACAAACATAACAAGATCACTAGTTGTAGAGTGATGTGCAGCAACTTGCAAGGGTAGAGATACACCTCCTTAACTATTCCTGCACTGGTTCAAATACAGGTAATTGATAACAAGATCACTGGTTGTAGAGTGCTGTGCAGCAACTTGCAAGGGTAGAGATACACCTCCTTAACTATTCCTGCACTGGTTCAAATACAGGTAATTAACAAACATAACAAGATCAC